>JANVCC010000070.1:482505-554220 GCA_025345505.1 Todiramphus chloris collaris | reverse complement strand
GGTTCAGTTAAGCATTTCATAGCATTGGGTAAGGATACTGTTTTCATTAAACTGAAGGAGATGATTTGTATAAGAAATGCAAGGTGGGAAAGGAGAAGAAAAATAATCAGCAGGATTAAAAGTCAAGCTTGGAGGAAGATGATTAAGTGCAGTTCTTCAAGTTTTAGAATCAACCTTTGAAATGATTTTTCTTAAAGATACTTGCACAAAAAGTAGGAGACCGTTAGTGGGGTGTAGAAGGCATCGCTGCTAGACAGGAGGTTCGAGGTATGCAGGAAGAATTGGATGATTGTCAGGACGGATACCTAGGAAATGTTACCTAATATCTTATTTGCAAGATAAACTAAGAACAACTGATGTGATTGAACCGGAGGAGAGGCAAATGTGATTTTTAAGGTGTGTTGAGCAAGCTGTGTCTGGTACAGGTGTATAAATGTGCTGTTCTACAGAACGCTGTTAGCCTTTCCCACTACCACTCCTGGCTGTCATCTTTAAGGACAGGAGCACGTGCAGCAAAGGGCTGGGAAGGGTTGTCAGGGTAGCCTTTTATGCAGAAGAATTCCAAAATGCCTTGATTTGTTCCCTTGCAAAGTAAAAGGCTGAGAGGGGATGGGGAAGCTTACCTTGGAGGGTGAACACAGCAAAAAAAAGAAAGGAGCTATGTAAGCTAAGGCTGAGCTGAACGTTAGGAGATTCCTATGTATCAACTCAGCTTCTCGATCATCCTCCCAGCAGAAGCACTGGAAGCAAGTAATCTGTTTTCTGGTAGACCTTTATAGATAAAGAGAACTGCTTTATGCAGTTGCCAGCAGCTCGTGGATCTTGACTGCTTAATGCAGGATTTGCTTACTTTCTTACACTTGAAATAGAGAAGGTTTGGCTTTTCTAGGTCTTAAAATGGAAAGTATCTTTGTTATGTTTTCTCATTATTTAAAAAAATAGAATTGACAGCTGCTTTTGAATCTCTGTTAATGTTTCCATCACATGATTGTTCTTTACAGTTCTTTCAGAGTCAGTTAAACACTGTATTGCTTAGGGGGTTTCTAAAATTAGGTCAAAATTAGTTTTGTAAACCGATCACAGCACAGATTATATAGAAAATATATATTGAATCATTCAGAATTAAATTAATTATAAAGTTTTAAATATTTGGATTGTAATTTAAAACCATCTTTCAAATGAGGGATAATCTGGGACATGTAGACATGATTTTTCTTCTTTTTTTTTGAAGCTTATCTGTGTATCTGAGGGGAGGACAAAGTTAGAAAGGTGGAAACAGTAACAGGCTATATAAATATATCCGCTGAATAGAAATTTCAGAAAACTATCTTTCCATCTAATAAGGGATGTCTGTGGCTAACAGCACCTTGTCTTGCTTGCTTTACGTTAGGAATGTACTTTGAAAAGAGAGCCTCTTGTTCCCAGGCATTGTCGGGGACCTGCTGGAAGGGCTAGGAGGTGGACTGCATGAAGACCCAAGTGCCTATGCTGGATGTTTCTGTCTTGAGAACGTAGAACTCGCATTTGTAAGAGCTGCACGTGGCTAATGGACTGCTTGGAAAAGCAGGGCACGGCCAGGGAACAGCTGCACGAAGCCACTCGCTCCCCTAGAGAAATTTCACATGTTATGAAGAAAAAGTTGTTCACAGCAAACACTGTTTCCTCTTTCCTTGCGTGGTCTGTGGCTCTCTGTCCCTCCTTGCAAAGCTCACAGCAGTTCCTGGTTACACAGCATCAGCAGGGCTGCCAACTGGGTTGAGCTGGTATGGGAAAAGAGCCCGAGGGCAGAAGTGCAGAGAATGACCCTTTCAGCACAGAGCTGGCCTCTGAAGAATGACTTTCCCATCCCAGAGTGTTTCTCCGGTTCTAGTGACCCACATCTTGGCCAGAATGGTCTGGGTTCCTCTTCACTTTGCATTATGAATTGGGAACAGGGTAGTACTTCCTATACTGCTCGTGGTGTAGGGAAATAATTGGGTTCATTTGCTCTTTTTTTACATAAGTGAAGAATAAATTTGCCGTTAGAATTTAGACAAAACCTCACTGGAGTTTTTAGCAGTGAAAAGGAGGCTACACCTAAGTAAACTTCCTGGTTTCCCTGAGCTGCAGCTTGCACTTGTGTTTTTTTCCCTTCCTAAGAATAAAGTAACAATAGTTATCAGAAACATTTATGCCGCTGAGGAATCCAGGGAAAGGCAGAATGAACACAGCAATACTTTATTTGTCTTTGTGCGTGTGGATTTGATGGCCAAAAAGGAAGAGGCCCCAAGGGCTCCTTAGTATGCAATTAATATTTTGGCCAGAAAAGCAGCAGATTGTTTCAGTATGCTTACATGTTATGACATCATATTCCAGTAAAATTATAATGAACACAATTTTTGTTTGTCTCCGTGGCAAAGCAAAATGAGTTTTCTAATTGTCAACAGACCTTCGTGATTTATTTAATTATAGTGGCGCCCACTCACACCAACTTAGTTAAGGTCCGTCAGCATTCCTGTTATGAACCCCTATTTTTAGGGGTTTATAACTAGTTGTAAATATTTGCTCGTTGCTGAAACTTGGCATTCAAGGTCAAAGCCGTAGAGCAAATACCCTATTCTAAAGTGGTACCAATGGCGTTATCTGAAAAGTAGATTTCTGATGCTGCGAACCTTGGAGGGAATGAAGAAAACCTGCTTCCCAGACCTCTCATTTGAGGGATCTTCTTGAGCATCTCAAGTGTCTAGAAGAGCCAGATGAAAATTAACTTGTTTTAATAGATTATATGTGATTTAATAGATTATATTATTAAGGTTTTATCCTTGATGAAATTTTTTTTTCCCCTTGCAGTTGAATGTATTATTTCACATCTCCTTTCGTTGTCTTCTAGCCTTATGATCTGTCAGTTGGCTGTGTCTGTCACTTTATGTTCTGAGGATGGTGTGCCAGTATCACCTGGGCATATGTTTACCTAAGAATTTTCTCCAGAGGAAAATCCTAGCCTTTGTAGCTGCTGTGCCAAATGCGGGGAGATGCACATTCTTTCAGTGTCGGTACTTGTAAAACCTGCAGAGACCTAATGAGCCAGTATGTGAAGCATGGCTCTTGGAAATCCTGACTGGTTCAGTTCTGGGGCAGAACAGAGTGATGGAGGGCTCAGGAGTGTTAAGACTGACATGTAGGTGTTCTTCTGATAGAAAATATTGTGTTGATATTACTGCGTAATTTTCGCAATAATATTTTGCGAAGTATTATTATTATTATTGCATAATACTTAGGAATATTGATAATCAGATTATTGCTGTTTTCAGTCCTTCTTAGTAACCCAAATGTGCATCCTGCCTGCCCCGTTTCACCACCCAGCAGATTCCCTTCCCCAAAAGGGTTATCAAACACTGGGATGCTCTGCCCAGGGCAGTGGCAGAGACATTGAAATTACACATGGTTTAGTGGTGAGCTTGCAGTGTTGGGTCGAAGGTCGGACTGGATGATGTTGCAGGTCTATTCCAACCCAAGACATGCTGTGATGTGTTGGGAAGGTTGGTTAATGGTCAGTGGCAGATGCCCTGTCTTCGGTTTTCACGGGGTTGTCCGTTATGTGAGCGCACATCTCCAGGATGTGGAATTGTTCTGTGTTAAGACTCAGTTTAATGGTTGCATGGTACTTTCAGGCTGTAATATTACGATTACTTTTAAGGTGTTTGTTAAATACAGTCTCTGTCTTCAGCACTGAAAAAAAGGAGGCTGTTTTGTTTCTAGGTGACACATGCGACGTCGCAGAGAAGCCAATATCCTCACAGGTTTAGTCCCTTTTCTGGAGAGTTCAGGTGCTTCTTTGCAGTTTCCTGGCAATGTTCATATTATCAGTGCTCTGTTAACTCTGCTTGAGGCCAAGCAGAGCAAGAAAAGTTTAATCAAAACCACGTAAAAGCCTAATCATTCTGCCAATGCCAGAGAGCTGCATGAGGCTCTAGAGCCACAGGCTGAATATCATTTTTCCATGTTATCACAGAAATAGCTCCCCAAACGCTCTTTAAAATAAAAGGTGGGGAGGGAGGAGGGGAAAAAGAAAGGGCCTGTTGTGGGATCCAAGTTTATAAAGTGGATTAATGTTCATGTGCTTTCCTCCTTTGCATGTAAATGGAGAGAAAGGTGGGTCTAGTAACTCAACGGGAGCTTCTGATGGGTGTTGTATTTTGTTGTTGGAACTGCCAACAGCGCTGCCACATCTCTTTGTGTTTAAAGAGGATTGTGAAGTAATGACGTGGGAGGTGCTATCAAGGTGCCTACTGCTTTTGTGTGACAGAGTTTATCCCATGCTATACCGCAGCCAACACATGCAGCCATTTCTAGACTCTAGTTCTAGGTCTTCTGAAAACTTCTTCCGAGATGGTGGGGGGATTCCTGGGAACTCTTTGAGGAACTTGGCAGCCAGTTGCTGCAGGGAAAGGATTGCCACAGGAGGCTGTGTCTTCTGGCAAGCTCTGGACGCTGCCAACAAGCTCTGGAAGCTACTCCTAACCAAAAACTGCATGGAGCTTTTCATCCAGGCATCTCCTGAGTAGCAGTGGCCGAGCATCCTTTCAGCAGGTACCTAGGGAGAAGAACGTGTGACTGCAGGACCTAAAGCAGCCCTGCTGAGGGGCTACATCTGGAGTGCTGGGTCCAGTTTTGGGTCTCATCAGTGAAACAGAGATGTGAATGTACCGGTGCAAATTTAGTGAAGGGCTGCTAGGGTAACGAAGGGGCTGGAGCATCTCTGATCTGAGGAGAGAGTGAGAGAGCTGGGAAGAGTTAGGCAGGAGAAGAGAAGGCTCAAGGGGATCTTGTGGTACATGAAAGGGGATCTTGTGGTACATGAAAGGGGATAAGTGAAGAGGGTGGAACCAGGCTCTTTTTAGTGGTATCTAGTGAAAAAAAGGCACAAACTGAAATAGAGGAAATTCTACTTAATCATAAGAGAAGACTTTTTTTAGTGTGAGGGCGGGCGCAGACCAGAGATTGCCAGTCAGGTTGTTGAATCAGCCACTCCTGGAGATGCTGAGAACCCCCTGGGAAGTGGCCCTGAGCAGTCTGCTCTATCTGCTGTGCTTTGAGCAGGAGAGTGGCACTAGGGGATCTCCAGAGATCATTTTCCATCCCAACTATTCTGTGTTGCTGTGATAAACCAAGGGGAGACTTTCAGAGGAATTGCAGGGGTGGTGTAGAGGAGCCAGGGACAGACAGCTCTAAGCCAGCTGTGGAAGAAGTAGAGTTCATGGTAACTATCCTGATGAAGTTTTTCATTATTTTTTCCCTTTATTTTAAATAAGTGCAGTATTTTTCACTTTGGAAATACAGTTTGAACTATGTTTGATGTCAAAGGCCTGTTCCTGATTATTAAAGTTTGCTCAAGGTACATCTATTGCCTGCATATTCCCTAATTTTATTTTTAATTTTCCTTAAAACAATATTGCAAACCAAAGGAAAAAAAAAAACCAAATTAGAGGAAAACATTGATTTTAGGAAGCATTTTATTTAAAGTCATTAAGTGAAAGGAAAGGGTGAAGTTCTGCCTTTCACTTGAAAAACCTACCATTCTTTTTGAGGTAAATCTCCATCCGAAGCCACGGTACTTTTTCCTGACAGATGTTGATAGTGTCTTGGTGTTGTGTCTGTAGCTTTTAGAAACAGGGGGAGGCAGAGGGTCAGTGCTGTAGGTCACAAGCGGTGAAGAACCCAGTGGAGCGGGGTAGAAATGAACGTTGTTGAACTCTCTGTTTCTTTGGTTTGCCAGCTGCCTTGGTAACGAATGGCATCACGGTGCTGGAATTTCACCGTGCACGCAGGACCTTTGTAAGGCTCCCCCAGAAAGAGTGGTCAAACACTGGGAAGGGTTGCCCACAGATGTGGAATCTTTGTCCTTGGAGATGTCCCCAATCCTCTGGATAATGCCTGGACAGGACAGTGTGACTTCAGAGCTCCACTGTGCTTTGGGTGCTGCCTTGGACCAGATAACCTCCAGGAGCCTTTCCAACCTGGGTTATTCTCTAATTTTATGAAAACGTTACATAAACAAATCCATTTCCAGGCTTTAATAATTCCCTCTAACTGTTAAACTGTAAACAGGAAAGTAAATACCCACTTTTTGCATGTCGTAAAGGCAACTTAGCTCACCCCTCCAAGGCCCTATAGCCAGAGGCTTGTTGGAGCCAGGGTTATGGTTTTGCTCTTTTCATATAAACGTATTTTTAGAATTAGGCACAAAGTTCAGGGACGCTGAGGCTGGAGTGCTTATTCCTGCTTGTTTGGATTTCAAGTGTGCTGCTATCTGAAAAACTCTTTTACTTTGTTTTATAGCTGAAACAATCAGTTGCAACTATTAATGAAAAGTCAGAAAGTCTTCATACAAAAAAGTCAACAGATGAAAATGGAGAGCTCACTTTAATAAGGATCTTTGAAGAAGGAGAAGGATAACGTAGTACTTTGTTGTGGTTTTGAGTCATTTTAGGTTGTTTTTTTGTCACAATGGACCTTGGTTTTGGAATCCTGGGCTTCTTTACGTTGCCGTAAAATATGTACAAGTTATTTGCTGTAAATGAGAAACCATTTCTGATAGGTATATGTTTTTCCAAGGATTAAATCTCTAGTGTCTTAGACAAGCCTTTGAGGAAGGAGCACAGGGAAACTATACCACAGAACAAAGAGTACGAAGCAAATTCCCTGACCTATGTAGAATATAATTAGAGGACTTTTTGGAGATGTTCTCTCTAAAAGATAATAATTTTAACAGTGATGAGAACTGACTATCTGTGCTGCATAGCTTTTTCTGAGTCTAGGGGGTGGTGGAATACTTCTTTTCTATAGAAATGGCTCGTATGGACAAGCTCTTCTGTTTGTAGTTGTCACAGTGCTGTGACAGGACCTCTCCAACCCCAGAGCAGCATTACATCTCTTCATTTGCTTCTAGTGAGAGGCAGGTTTCAGGGTGGGGAGTATGGGTTGGGTTACCTGTTTTTCTTACTGAAAATAGAGATGTGGAGCTGATGGTACAATCATTGTATCACAGCACGATACAGCTTTCTTTGAGGAAGAATAGCTGCGCCAGTTCGTAGGAAAATGTTCATTTGTTTTTACTTTATCTTTCTTTTGGTGCCTTTGAGACATACTTGGATAAACAAACCCTGCCTCTATACGTGGGGAAGTTTTTCTGTAGGAAGGAAAAATGGAAACCAATGTGGTGGTCATTGCTGCTTTTCCTTTAGTGCCTGGAAAGCGTTTGGCTACTACAGTGTTGGAGGAGAGCTGCTTCTGCCCTTCTGTTACACTTTTGGAAGAGAACTCCTCCTCCACTACAATTTCAATACTTGAGCTTTAAAAAGAGTCTAAAAGTACATTGTCCAGCTCTCTCCCTCCCTGCCAGCTGACCTTTGGTTGTCCTTGAGCTACGACTGTAGGTTTCAGATGAGAAACCTCACAATCCTTTTCTGTGCCACTTCCCTGTGGGACAGGAGTTGTCTCCCAGGCACGGCTTCCGCTAGAGCTTTGGGTTCTCCTTAGGTTTGATTTTTCTCAAGACTGAAACCAAGAGAAGAGCAGAGCTGGGCAGTTTGGCTGAAGTGTAATCGAGCTCATTGCAGAGCCGTGCACGTGTGGGTGAAAAGCTGGTTTGCACGGAGGGGCTGCTCTCAGAGTTATTGAAGCCTTGCTGGGGAGCATTCCCTGTATTCCAGTGGTAGGTCTTACTCTGGGAGAAAAGATACTGTTTTATCCCTAACCACTGCTCTACATTACATAAAATGTATAGTAACCCGTGGTGTTGATTTCTTTTCATGACTTCTTTCCAGGTATCACTGCCCAGTGCCTAAGATTTTCTATGTCCAGTTAACCGTTGGCAACAGTGAGTTTTTTGGTGAAGGAAAGACTCGTCAAGCCGCTAGACATAATGCTGCAATGAAGGCCCTTCAAGTTCTCCAGAATGAACCTATTCCAGAAAAATTACCTCAGGTTTGTGCTTCAGAAGACCGTTCCTGGTCTTCATGTTCAGATACCGATTCAATTCCCAGTTTTAGAATGTGTAATGTTTATTGGGTTGTTGGTTCTTTTTCTTGTATTAGCCTCAGTAATTAGAAAACTAATGCTGAGAATTTTTTTGCTGTTTCTTTCTAACAGCACACCTAACTTGGAGCTAGGCTTAAGTAATAAAAATAAGTAGGTATTTTAAAGCTAAGATTGTCAACAGTGATGAAGTAAAAAATAAAATCAAAATAAGATCAAGTCTTTGAGATTATACCCAAAGTGGAAGAAATTCCCATTTAATCGAGGGCTTCACAGTGAACAGATTATTGATGGGAACACACTGTGCTGTGCCATGGATGTGATCTTTACACTTGAAATGGCTTGTCCACCATGTAGCTGACAGAGCTCACTGACAGCCCCTGATCACCTGTCTGATAGTTTTAGACTTTTGTCTGCGTAGTACCTTTTTAAAGAGCCTTCTCACTGCTGGGGTTGTAAGTGGTGTATATTGCTCCTTAAAAATTAAAACCTTCTGTGATATTTTAAAAAGTATTTAATAGAAAAGTTCATCTTGGAATAATATAATGAAATTGCCCAGGCAAATAAGCCAAAATAATTGCACGAGGAGACAGTCTTCTTATTTTGTACACCCTTTCTGATGACACACGTTGAACTCCCGTGCACAGTGCAAAACATTGCTAATAGTACCTTCAGGGTCTTGTCTGGCACTTTTGATCTGCTTTTTAAGAACGGAAATAGTCTTCTGTATTAAAATCTTTGTTCTTTCTTCCGTACCCTGTGCCTGTGTCCTCCTTTTGATCCAAAGAGAGTTTGACTCGCACTTTTGTTTTTGCTATATTATTTTTCTGGATCAGGAAATTCTCTTTACTATAAAGAATTTTTTTTTTTTAATATGTTTTTTTTTAAATCCAGGAAAACGACTACAAAAATATCTGAAAAGTCTTAGGAGGAATCCCTGCTGCTTTCCTCACTGTTAATCCCCTTCCTTTCTCTTTGATTTCCAGTCAAATATATTGGTTGATAATGAATCTTTAACACAAACATGAGTGGGAACCTCATGTTATTGAAACATATTTTTAGCTTGGCAGATTTGTAGTTTTTGAAAATTCCATGCTTAATATTATATTTTATTGAAAGGATACTTGAATCCAAGATATCTATGAATCAGAATGGAAATTAAACCACTAAGTGCCTCTGGTAATAAGTAGTAAGCAGAAGTAAATATTCTGTAAAAATACCAGTGCTATGTAGCCGGTGTATATACCGAGTTTTCATAGCCATACGTAATTTACCTAGCAAAAGGAATAAAATTGTTAATTAACATTCCTGCCTGTTTGGGTCTGTTTACATCACTGTCTGTTGCGACGTGCAGACCTTCTGAAGATGAAGTCATAGCAAATTGAATTTCCTAAATACTTGCAGCATGCTGCAGTGTTGCTGCTCTCTTGAGCTGATAAAGTAATTTCTCCTCCTCCATAAGTTCTATATGTAAACTGAATCAAATCCACAGTTAGAGAAAAATAACTATTGAGAAAAGTAACCTATGAGGAAACTAGGCAAGACTTTGCCAGAAGACAGGGCTGTACATTAGCTGAGACATTCACATAGCACTTGAAAGACCCATGGGAGGGAGCACTGAGAGGTTCTGGTGCGGCAGTTAGGACTGCTTGGGATGCTATCGTATCTCAATAGCAGGTGTCTCTGAATGGGAGACCAAATGGAGTCCTCAGTCAGGAAAACCTCTGTGGCTTGGCTATGCTGAGGGTAAAGGGAGTTGGTTGAGGGCCAGTCATGAAGAAACATCTCTGTCACTTAGAGCTGTAGGTGACTGGAGAAAGCTGGAGATAACACTATGCCTAGGTCACAATGGAGTAGGAAGAGCTGCGTCTTGTGGAGCTGAGTGTAGCTTGCCAAAGAACTGAAGATTGCTTAAAGTAGAGTTTAAGGGCTTCACTGTGCCAGCGTTCAGGCTCCTTCCTGCTGCTGGTCATGTCAAGTGCACATGGGGCTGCCTCGCAGTTGTGGGTTGTGCCCTCACCATGGGACATGGTCCAGCTCAGTAAAACTCTGCTTTCTTCAGCAGAACTGACCTGCTTGGGTCAGCTGTGCATGATGATTGATTTGCCATTCCTCAAATGTCACACATGGATCAGTGCCAGTACACATTAGAGTCTGGCTGGCCTCAATTACATGACTAGATTGAGCTTCATTCTTCCTCGGTCACTACCGTGGTGCTTCCAAGGAGAGCAGAGAGGGGAGCACGGAAAGACCTTCTGCTACCATTCTATCCCATTAGTAACTCCATGAATTTCACTGGGATGGGATGCATGAAATACAGTAAATACCTGGGTTTACCTTTTGGTCTTCAAACATATCTTTGCTTAATGCAACCTTCTCTATAATATTCTTTCATTTTTAGATACCCTTTTTCTTAAAAAACCCAAAACAAACAGCTAAGGATAACATGTTTTATCCCCGTTAAACCACTGAAGAGGAGTATTGCATCTTAATACTTCATTGTGCAAACGCGTAGAAGAGGGAGGGTGAGGTGAGCAGAAGCAATCAGCAACCAGATGAACGTGACCCTGCTTTCATAAAGAGCTGTTGTGTCTGCCAAAGCACCTCTGCTGTCTCATAGATCTGAGGTGAAATTAAAATGCCAATTGTGAGCTGAGGATCAAATTTAAATGCAAAAATACAAATTGAAATACTTGGGCACTCCTGAACAGATTTTTTTTCCTTGGGGAAGTCTTGTGACCAAGGCTTGAAACTTTATTGCTCAGTAGTAAGGTCTAAGCTTTAAAGTCTCTGACCCTCCCTATTTTTCACTCACATGTAGGCTCCTTACTGTGTTTGATGGAAAAACATGCAAGGAATTAAATTCTGAGGATGGAAGGGACAATTGGGGATTTTGTGGATGGATGTATTTGTATTAAATCATGAAAGTTTGAACTGTAATTTCTACATTAGACTCTACGTATCTGGTTAAGCTGAAACCTAAACTTTGTTGACATAAAGGCTTGGTGACAGTCCAGCAGACTTATTTTATGTAAATTATGACAGTGGTTGATTATTCCCCGTTTCAAAGATAATTTGCAAAGTATTTCTTCTACGTTCACTTGGCTTCGTTTTCTATCTAATTGGTATTTTCTCATCTTTGCTAAATGTAATAAATAGATAGCAAATATCTCTCCCCCATAAACATTTACAGATTATGCTTCAGCGCTTTTGAATCTTACCGTGGAACTGATAGTTTCCATGGTGTCTCAGTGTAAAGTTGCTATTTCTACTCATTAGTTCATCCTTGTGGCTTTTTTGCTCAGCTTTTCCAATTATCAGCATCCTTTATAAAAACCCAAACTTGACTGAATACAATCCTAAGGAAGAGTCTCACTAGGGTTTTTTTACAGAATAGTTGTACCCCACTCTTTACATTTGACACCCCTTATATCCTCAAAATGCATTTTCACTTTTCAGTATTGTCCTTTTAACTCTGGTTGGTTGATCTTTCTCGGGGAGCCTAATTAATGCTTTGCCTGTCCTACTAATAATGAACCTACGTTCTTGATTTCATCATATACTTTACATTTCATCCTGTGAAACGAGGCAGAGGTCCTCCACAGTTTCACTCTACCTACCCTTGTTACTGCTTTGCACCACACCCCTTTTTTTTTTCAACAGGTCCTATAAACTTTATAGATTTTTGGTTTGCATTTAGCTCCAGATCGATGTCAAGGATGTAAATTGCTTTTGCAGACTCCAAATTTGGCAACCATTTAATGAGGCAAAAAGTGCTCTTGAGTCTGCATGCTGTAGCTGACTGCTGGATTTTTGGTCCTGCGTTACCTTGAAGATCAGTATATTAAGAGTTACCAAATTGTGGCTAAAGGATTGATAAATTTATTTGTCAATGTGAAGAACCTAATGCTTTTTTAATGTTATTTTGTAACTTCAGTGTCTGCATTTTGTAGCTATGCTGGTGGCTGAAGATTTAGATCAGACTTTGTTATGTAAGATGGGAACTCGGCAGGAATCCACCTAATTCGGCCCAAGTTTCTTTGATGTTTACCTCCACTAATAAAAAATTAGGAGCCTGGCCAAGGTTACGTGGTTGTTGAGAAATCCCAGTTTGAAAGATTCAGAGCTTTGCAGTTTGAAAGTAGCTGAAAATGAAACCTCTGGGAGCTAAGGAAGATGTGGCCTGGGGAACAAACACCAACAGGTATTGGTTGCAGAAGGTGATAACTCTTTGACCGATCCCCGTGCTGCTGGTTGTCTGAGAAAAATGAGACTTCTCTAAAGTGTAAAGCAAAGCTGAGTTTTAGGCAGGATAATGTTTGCATGTGCCTTTTGTTGTTTGATCTCTTGTTTGCGATGTTCCTATGGATAAATAAATAATGCTCTGTGTTGAGCAAGCTGTTCTTTGTCGCTACCTTTTCCCACTAGTCGTAACTCCCCGAGGGAAGTTGATGGAGGGGCCATTAACCAGCAGGACCTGCTGAGGACACCTGTAACCTGGTGACCCAGTCAGGGTGGGAGGGTGACTCACGGAGTTTCTTCTGAGAGAAGTTCAGTTGTCTTGTGCTTCATGGAAAGTTCTGCCTTGCTTGGAAGGGGGTACCCACAGAGAGACTGGGAAACTGGTCAAAGATCTGTTTCATCGTCATGTTTGACACAAGAAGTGTGCATTCAGATTATTATTATTATTATTATCCATGTCATTAATGAGGCTAAAGTCCAGAGAAGCTATTTTCCCAGCTGTTGTTAATTTATTAATTAATGTGTATGTGTTCCTTTGTTATGAAGCATAAGTGCATTATACATGGGGTACTGAGATGGATGTACAAATGCTGATTTGCAGCATGACAGGACATCTCAAAAGTCTTTGGGGGAGTTGGGCAAGAAGTGTACTGCATTCTTTTATCTTCTGAAAATTGTAATATAATCATGTGTTCTTCATTTTCAGAATGGAGAAGCAGGAAAAGAATCGGAAGAAGATAAGGATGCGAACAAGTCTGAGATCAGTGTAGTGTTTGAAATCGCTTTGAAGCGCAATATACCTGTCAGTTTTGAGGTAGGTGTTTACACATTGATCTGTTTGCCAAGGAAGTATTAAAAAAAGGCGCCACTAGCACTCAGCAGGCTTAATAATACTAACATCTTGAATATGGCATTCAAATTCAGTCAAATGGTAAAGAAAATGGTAGTGCATCAGAGTCCAAGACACTGAGTTTTTACTGTTAAATTACGTGCTCTTTCCAAAGAGTTAGGGACCAAGTATTTGGTTGCAGACAAATGCATGGTGGAAAGACGGTTCAAGTACTTCTACACAGGGCTGTGGGATTAGAATCAGTAGCCACACTAAATAGGATTTGAAATACTCTTCAGAACAGTTGGCCAAAGTCTTTAATTGTAGGTGTTCATACACTACAGTTCTGGTTGAGGCATTTTGCATCCAGCGTGCTGTTTTCAGAAAGTCATGGAGTGTGGTTTTATCTGCAGCACTGTTTGACTCCTTATCTGTCTCTACTTAAGCTTTCGTTGGTTTGCTTGTTTTTTTAAATAATTTCATATGATTTTTATTCATGAACCTGCTTCTGACACCTTTGTTTACCTTCAGGAATAAAGAATATTGGGAATAGCCCCAGTGCTATCAGTGAAGTAACAACAGGAGAATGAGTGATAGCAACAGGAAGATTTCTCCAATGAGGAAGTTCTTACGCTCTTTAAAGTTTCATTTTTCTGCTTTTTTGGATTACGTTTCAAGTGAGCCTATAGGAAAGGTAGTGCTATACTAGTGATGGTTATTTTCTCCAGTGCTTTTTTCCGTTTGAAGTATAGGCACATATTTGCATGCCAAAAGCTATAAATTATACTGCAGCGTGCCTCAGAGTGGGCTGTAGGCAGTTTACTGACATGTTTGGCCTGTATCCATGACTTGGCCAATGTCAAACGAGCTATTTGGACCTTCTTAGAAGTCTGAGAAATCTCTCAGAAGGTAGGTAAGAGAGCCAAGGACAAAGAATGTAGTTTTTCACTAAGGAATTCCTCAGTATAACAAACGTGTATGTCCTTCGTCTATATGGTCTGTGTAATATGGACTAATTAAAAAGTTAGGAGAATGTAAAATCTATGGGATAAAACTGGGGTGTCTGGGGGTATTGGTGTGTCAGTTTGCAGCTTGCATGGAAAGAACAGAACTCTTACATAAGATCAGACATAATGGAAACACATGCCCGGGTTTGAAAAAGGAAGCCCATAATTAACATTTCGGTTTTCACACATCATTTTCTACCCTAAGTATTTAAAAGGATTTGGAATAGTTCCATGCAAATCAGTGCACTAAAATACAAGGAGGTGTGTGGTCATGGGTCACAGAATGGCTTGGAGGTTGGAAAGAAAAGAGGGATAGTACTTTAAGTGTCTTCTTCACTTAATTCCTCTGTTGCATCTTATTTAAGAGACAGCATTTGGTAGGGAGAGAAAGAAGGTAGAGATACTTGGTACAGGAAAAGTCTAATGTGTCACTTGCCAAGGAATGTTAACAGCATTGAAAAAAGACAGGTTTTTTTTCTCTCCTGTCAGGTTTTGTGTTATTCCCTGCCATGAAATTTTATTTTATTTTCAGTATTTTTCTTTGGTTTGGAGTGTTCTTTCTCTGGGAGAGCAAATACAGTAATATATTTTTTTTCATTCCCAATATTGGGTGTGAGGAGTTAGAGTGACTAAACAAGCAGATTTTCTTGCCCCTCCAACCCCTTCCAGTCTTCTGCTGGGAAGAAAGAGTTGCAGCTTCTTGTGTCCCAGTCGTACCAGAGTGAGGCAGAGATTTGAACCAGGAACAGACCAAATTGCTGACTCTGGGCAAGTTCTCCTCAGGAAGTTTCACACCCTTCTGGCTCCTGCTCTCCTGGGGATTAAGACTTTTGGGTGGGATGATTGACATACTCGTTTGAGCTTCGTGTGTTGCTCACCCTTCCTCACACCAGTTGTAATAAAACAGCTAGACTTTTTTTTTCCCCCTTTAAATTTTTTTAAACTGGGAAAATCCGTTCTGTCTGCTCACACAAGCACGTGGAAATATATTGGTACTTCAGAACATCTAAATAAACATGGATGTGGGTGATGAGTTTCAGCTGACCTGCTTTTTGTCTCTTCTATTTATTTATTTATTTTTAATATTAATTTATTTTTTTTTCATAATCTTTTGAATTTTCTACCTGGGGTCTCATTAATAATTGAAGCAGCATTGCTCTTTCGTTGTAATTGTGCTGCTGTTTTTCATTTGTCAGCACGATTCATTAAGTTGAGCCAAATTCACTCTTGATGTAACTTGACCCTGGGGATATTTTGGCCCCATGTGTTTTCTCTTGCTGGATTTACTCTTTAAATCAGTGGAACAGAAAAAGAAAAGTGTATTGAACTGTTACCCTTAATCAAATTCTCAGTTTTAAATTAGGAATGATTTGGTCCACAGGTCGTATCTTTCAACTGAGGAAATGGTTTAATGTGCTAATGCATATAGTGGTCCTGGACAGCAAAAGCTGTATTTCTTTTTAGTGTTTTCTGTCCCAAGGCTTATAGCACAACTGTTTGAAATCATGTCGAGTAAAAAGATCTAAAATCTGGGGTTAACCAAAAATCTTGTAAGGTAAATATTTTTTTTTTGCTAAATAACCAGATCTGGATATTTAGCTTGATCTGAATCCTTTGGGGTTCATTCCACTGACAACATGGACTTTTTTTTCTCATTTACACCCTAACAAAGAAACAGTTTTGAATGTTTTCCAGGCAATTATTTACCTTGTGTCACATTACACACTAACAAAGAAACAGTTTTGAATGTTTTCCAGGCAATTATTTACCTTGTGTCACACCAGAATGGACTAGTTTTATATTGAGAAATGTATAGCCGTGTATATGAAGATATAATCTGGTTTTGTATTAGCATTCATTTTCTCACATATACATTTATGCATTTATATGTATGAGAAAACTTCCATAAAACTAATATTTTACTATATTTTTTTGCATATTGTGTATGCAGTTATGTTTCTTAAGCAAGTTTTGTCCTTTTAATCTGCTCGGTGTAGATGTTCTTGTATATTTTATGAATACATTCTATGGCTTGTAAGTAGAAACACCTATATAATGGAATTAATAAGACCATAGGAAGATTAAGAACCTTAGAAAGATGAATTTAGCCATGCAGTGCAGTGAGGTGTTCAGCACCAATCTGAAGCCTGGTTGTGCCCGAGAGCAGGAGGTGCTGGTGCTGGGCTGGTCCTGGTGCTGGCATGGGCAAGTGCGGCTTCTTGTGGGGCTCAGTGCCTCGCAAGCACCGCTGCCTTCTGGGGTTGTGAAGCACTACTGGGCAACTTTCCAGCGAGGGAATCTTGAAAACGCTTCTGAAATGATTACCTGCAATCTTAAAATGGGAACAGTCCTGGACTACAACAGGAAAATCCCGTGCTGGCACAGATGGCATCTCAGTCTGGGAAAAGGCGGGCAAAGTTGTCTGCTTGTGTCAGTTTGTGTCTTGTTATTGATGTAGGCAGTGATAATTGTATTCGCCAGGAGAAGCTGCCACAAAAGAGAGCTTAAGAAAGAAATACAAGCCTAAGACCTCATTACAGTGTAACAGCGAAACTAAATAATGCAAGGGACGTGACCTTGATAAAAAGAACTTTAATACAAAACATGTTGTAATAATATTAAGGCTGAAGGCTTCAGCCCATTAAAGAAATAGCTACTACACCGAGAAGGCCCTAGCACCTTTGTCTCAGTTCCCTCGCACTCATGCATTACACTTCAACAAATGGTTTGATGTAACAGCCTACTGAAAAAAATGTCTGTTTGTATTGGTTTTGGAGGTAATAGCAAGGCATGCCTGTCGGACGTTCCAGTGCCTCCCTGTACGTGTTGCATGGAACTGAGATTCAGTTAGGGGGCTGCTTCTGCCCATTAAACAGAATAACGGAACCTTTTCCCAAGCGAGGTCTCCAGTTCCTCCCAGACGTTGTCCAGACCAGGAGAAGCTGCAACATGAAGAGGTGGCTTCTCTCTGATTTGTTGGTGAACGTATCCTAACAGCATAGCCTCCTAAAAGGAGATGGTTTTGTGTGGAAAAATAAAGACAGAAATAGAGCTAAATGAAGGTACAGAGTTCAGAACTCCCTTCCCCCCATAGTATTGTAACTTTTAATAGTGGAGAAGTACTTCAAATGGGTTTTCTCCTCATAATCCTGAATACGTTTGCAAGGGAATGGATCAATGAAGCTTTTCAGAACCGATGGGCTTTTGGTGGCTCTTTTGGTCCTTCCTTTCTGTACTGTTGGGAGGGACAGCTGAGAGTTCTGGAGGCGAGGCTGTGGCAGCCTTTCAAATGTCTGGCATATCACTCTGGAGTTGTGTGTTCTGGCAAGGTAAGGTAAGGGTTGAGAGCTGGCATGCTGCCTTCAGCTAGGGCAGCGTAAAAATACCAGTCTTTAAGATTGAAGTTTGGGACCACGTCAGAACATCCTATGTTTTAATGTACAAAAGAGTGGTGACTGAGTTGAAGTAATGCCATATGAATATAGCTTTGAGTATGTTTTGTGACAGGAAATGGCCAAAGCCATTTGGTGGAAGGTGGATCTTCCTGAATTGAATTTCTATAGTACATGAAGCACCTTGCAAGGAAAATACCAACAGCTTTGGTTTAAAGATGTGTTATTGTTGTGTCTTGAGTTACTGTATAAATATGTTTGAAAATGTAGTTCTACTGTATTTTCTGTGAGACACTGATGGTTAGATTTGCCTTATCTAATTAGCCTTAATTTTTTTTTCCCCTCACACCTAGTACTGTCACTAATACTAGTCCAGATTTATTGAAAACCCTTTTACGTAATCCCTTCAATTAGCAGAAGTCCGTTGGTAGTAAGTACGTTGCAGAGATTCAAACCTTTAGGTATATTCTTGTCAGGGTGATTTGACTCAATGTTGCTTTTGCTTAAAAGGTGATTAAAGAAAGTGGACCTCCTCACATGAAGAGCTTTGTTACACGAGTTACAGTAGGAGAATTCACCGCAGAAGGAGAAGGCAACAGTAAGAAGCTCTCAAAGAAACGTGCTGCAATGGCTGTCCTACAAGAACTTAAGAAACTTCCTCCTCTTCCTGTGATTGAAAAACCAAAACCTTACTTTAAAAAACGTCCAAAAACAATATTGAAGGTATTTGTCCATCTTTGACAGAATTAAGAATGTTTGCTCAGAAGATACCAGTTAGTGTAGAAGACAAGGCTTTAGAAGTGCCCAAAATCTGCTAAGTTTCTTTTTGTTACCTTGTGAGGAAGTACTTCCTCTTTGTACATGATTTTCTATTGTCTGGCATGTTGAATAGTCACTTAGGTGTACATGAAGAGGAAATAGGTGAATAACATAAACCCAATTCTGTGTTCAAATGCTATTTACATGTGCAAGTTCATTCTTTGCGTTATGGTACATAAAGCAGTTAAATATGACTTCAGACAAATTTTGGGGGGGGGTGTGTGTCTTAATTTATTCTCCTGAAGATCTACAAACAAGTTTTTTCATAGTTTTGAGAGAGCATTTGCCACGTTAGCAACAGTTTAGTAAAAGGATTTTGGAACTAGGTAGTTTGTGAGGGCTGTAGTTTTTCACCTGACTCTCAGTCCTTTTATTTTCCCCCTTTCAAATCAGTCCCCACCACCAGACATTTTGATGTGTTAATAATGAGAATTATTGTCTGCTAAGCATTTTAAATACTTTGTGGGTGACTCACAATATGTAACATTTCCAGCCATTGTAGATTCTCCTCTCTAGCTTTCATACATAAAAGTAGTTTGAGGGCAGATCCCTGTGACACAGAGAGTAAACCTTCACGCTTTTAGTTGCATTGTAGGATGGAAGTCAGGAGTGCTGAGAAGAAAGGAAGGAAGGCTGAGGGGCAGCTTCTGTGTTATATAGCAAATCTTTTTCGTCCCCAGGTAAATCCTACCTATTCTTAGCATACTGCATGTTCCAGCATCGTAGGCACCTATTTTAAGGGGTTAGAGGGAAGGCTCATAGAAACAGGGCAACGAGGTGACTTTGAATTTGCTATTTTTCTTTCATCCCATAAGACCTTCATGGGTAGATGAGGATATTAGTAGCTTACAGATAGGTGTGCACACTACGTGCAACAGTGGCAGACAGTAGGTGTATTTTTTTATGCTAGTTTTGAGCTTGAGGATTCTTCTGTCTCGTGATCAGAAGACAGGAAGAAATCTACTTCTTATTCTCTTAAAGGCAGTAATAAAGAAGAGGTAACCCTAGTTATGAAAGCAGCTTAATAGTTGCATGTATATATGCTGAAATAATGCCGAAATGTTTTTCAAACCTGTTATAGACTGGCCCAGAATATGGTCAAGGAATGAATCCCATCAGTCGTCTGGCTCAGATCCAACAGGCTAAGAAGGAGAAGGAGCCAGAGTACGTTCTTCTTTCAGAGAGAGGAATGCCTCGCCGTCGAGAGTTCGTTATGCAGGTATCATCTGCTGTCACGTTAGAGAGAACTCCCTTGCTGTGTTATGTTCCAACTCAAGCAAAATGGTGCCATAACGAAGCAGCTCTCTCTGTGTTTAGCTCTTTGCTTTATGGCGAGTTACACAAGAAGAGTATGAAATACAGTATCAGAAAGCCTGTCTGGACATGCTTCCTTCTCCTGGTGAAGCAAATGGCAATTAAGTTATGTGCCTTTTAGATGCTTTTTGTGTAGTGGTTTTAAATTTTATACTCTTCTCTTTTTATTTCACCTGATGGTCTTTATTCCTGATGACTCATGATTTATTTGCTTTTGTCTTTTGGCCAAAACATCTTTTGCTATCGTTGATGGGAGGATTGCAGTGCAAATGATTATTCTGAAATACGGATGTGAAGATCTCCGTATTACCAAGCATTTTGGTTGGGGGGAAAAAAAAAAAAAAATCTTGTGAATATTTTCAGTTTCTTTGTGGCTTTATTCATATCTGTAATACTGCAAAGAAAGCCTTCCATCCTGTGTTTTAGCCTGTCCACTTAAAGGCTCCGGAACTAATACAGAAACAGTAGATCATTAATGTTTCTTTAATTTTTAAATGAAGAATATTTACAAAGATTTGATATACCTGTGATACTTTGTTAGATAGCACAACAGCAGGCTGAGAAAGATTAGGAGCAGGAAAGAATTCTTTTCTCTTGTGTTTTCACTCAGGGGTAATTTTGTGCTTGACCAATTCAGAACAGCAAATCTCAACATGTTTTATCGTGTTGTCTACAAACCACATCAAAATGTCACTTCTGATCACAAGCAGAACTTATGACCTTCCAGCACCTTCTTCTCCAGAAAATTTGTAATGTTTTCACTTAAAGATTTAACTCCCTTCATTATGTCTATCAGACGGGCTAGCAGTCTTAATTTCCTTGGACCTCAGTGGTCTTTCTTGATGGTTTATTATTTTTCTCTCTGAAGCAAAATAAGATACTGGGTTCCTTTTGTTGGAGAGTCTGATTTATGAATATAAACTTGGATTTCCATCTTTTTGTGCTACCTGGAAATATTTGATATAGAGTGATCCTATCACAGACAATCCCTTTTCCCATGCTCAGAGTCCCATGGGTCTGTCCTCAGTTAGAGGTGGTTGTGTGAGCTGTCAGAAGAGAACTGTGTAACGCAGACAGAAAGATGGGCTGGGAGTGTGAATTGCCACTGAAGGAGTCTCAATAATGGCAAAATCTTTGGTTTGAATAATAATAAAAAAATAAAATAAAAAATATATATATATATCTTAAAAGCACTGAATACGTCAAGGTTCCCTTATCTAAGAAGACATTCGAAAGAACAAGTCAATGAATTTCCATAGAGCATTTGTATGAATATAAGTTATTATGAATACTTTTTAACACTGTAGCTCCATTTTTCTCCTTCCATAATATTTTCACAATAAAATCCCACTACTGTTTCCCCTGCCTTCAGGAAGTCTCAGTGGATTCTCCATGACATGTAAAAAACCTTATCAGAATGAAAAGTCTTTGTATAAACTACTTAAACAATGTTTTCATTTAATTTAATTGAATGTGGAAGTAAAATATCCAGAGATAATATGTTCATTTTTAGCTGTCACCCAAAGAGCAAGTTGAGATGTGATGAAATGGATCCAATTACTTGTCCTGACTACTAGATAAACAGAAGAAAACCTCCGATGACATTAGTTGGTGTTCTGTTCCCAAAGTTAATTTCAGAAAGCTTTTTCTCTTTGTAGTCAGGCCTTTAATCCTTGATAGAGGTTATAATAATAGCTAAACAAGTTTTACAGGTCTGAGAAATAGCAGCACATTGATTTATTGTGAGCTATGTTATAAATTAGCATTTTGTCTTGTCCGTTAAAGTCTCTTAATTTTCTTGTGTACAAACTTCGAGCAGATTTGCTATGTTCTAATTGTGATTGCTGAACTTCATAGACAATAAAGCTTATATTTCAAATTAGTAATATTTCTAGGTTTAGGTAGCTGAATCTTTTTGCTTAAATATATATATATACACACTTTAAAGGGATTTTCATTATCATTATTATTTATTTACATCCTCTTATTTGTATTTGGAATTAATGGGCATTTAAGTAAAGAAAGAATAAAACTTTTAGGGAAATACGTACAAGGTACCTGGAGGAAAGTGAATACTTACTGAATAACATAGATTACTAAATAATATCTATTATTTATTTAGCAGTTGTATACCTGGTTTTAGTATTTTTTTTAAAGCTCCTTCCAGACTAGTCCAGGTCTTTGGTCTCTCAGATTTCTTTTATTCATGTTACCTTGGGTATTTTGTTATTATTTTGATTTCATTTTGGTTTCCTTTTTCTAACACACTTTGGAAATCACACACTATTTTAAGGAAGACTTTGGCATCAAAGAGCTACGAATATTGTGTAAGTGAATAGCAATTACATTGCTAATATCACAGATTAGACACGTACAGCTTCAGGAGTTTAAGAAGGGTACTGAAGCCAAGGAAGAAATGTGAGCCTCGCTCTGTGTGGATATCCATTGTCTATAATTTGTCTTGATTTTGAGCTTTTAATTCTCCTAGTTTTATGAAAGGCATCTTATTTGTCTAAAGCCCTCTGTGCAGTGCAGAGCAGGTCCAGCAAGGTGCCTTCTTTCCAAACCCTGATTTGATAAAAGCTTGTCTGGTCTAAGTGTGGAAGAAGAAAGCAGCCCCAGCCTCTCTGTTCCTTGCAGTGCTAGTGGGAGGAATGCAAACGTGCCTTTTGTCTTTAGATCCCAAACTCGTTTAAATCTCCAGGTCATTGTGTCTCTGCTCTGGATTCTGTCCTGATGATGCTGGGGAGCTGCTGCAGGCAAAGCTCCTACAAGCAAGGGACAGTGGAGATGCTGTAGTGCTTCCTGCATTAAGAAGGAGTATGGGGGAGATGTTCTGCAGGGAGAATGGGCTTGACACAGAGCCTGGGGGGAGAGAGGTACAGCTGTGTGCACTGCTACAGAAAAATGTAGCTCTTTGGGTTGAGTTTGGGGACCTTCTGAAAGATTTAAAGCAAGCTCCTCTGTGGGAAGCAGTGTTATAGTCCCTTTTGCACGGTTCTTAATTTTCAAGACTGCATCCTCATCAAAAGAGCTGATGGGTGTCGGTAGGTCAGGGAGATTATTATGTGGTGATGTTAAGAAGTCTTGAATTTATTGTGCTTATGATCAATGTTTTCTTTTCAAGGTAAAAGTAGGCAATGAGATTACTACTGGAACAGGCCCAAACAAGAAAATAGCTAAAAGAAATGCAGCAGAAGCAATGTTGCTACAGCTGGGTTACAAAGCCTCTACTCCTCTTCCAGACCAGCAAGAAAAGGTGAGACCCAATTGTTGTGATGCCCACATTTTACACTTCTCTAGATGTTTAGCTGTGTCAGCTAATCACTTAGTAAGAACAGAAGCTTAAACTCCTGCACTCCCTGTTGTAGGGAGTTGCTTGTCAGAGATCAGCCTTCATTTAGCTACTGCTCTATAGCTGCACTTAGTAGCAAATTCAGCCTCTCCTCCTGTCAGAGTAACTAAGAAGAGAAGTGGAGTTCCATAGGATAACATGTGTGCAAAAGTGTACATGTGATGTGTGTGCCTCTTTGTACTTAGAGATTAGGATGAACGTGCCTCTTGCTTTAGTTCCAGTTTGGACATCCGTGAGAGCACTGAGAGAAACGATGGTAGTAATGTTCATACATGAAGTACCCATAGTAGTCAGTGTTTGTCTTCCCATTGCACAGGCACTGAAAGCACTCCAGAAAAATAATGGCTTTTTCAGGTTTGATGACTGAGAAAGAAAGTGTGTGGGGTCTGGTTTTGGTTTTGTTTGTTTGGGGTT
The DNA here is from genome assembly GCA_025345505.1 of Todiramphus chloris collaris. NCBI lineage: Eukaryota > Metazoa > Chordata > Aves > Coraciiformes > Alcedinidae > Todiramphus > Todiramphus chloris. The sequence goes on along the minus strand of JANVCC010000070.1, from coordinate 530,832 downwards.
TTTTTTGTGGTTTTTTTTTTTGTTGTTGTTGTTTGTTTGGGTTTTTGGGTTTTTGTGTGTGTGTATTTGTTTGTTTTTGGGGGTTTTGTTGCGTTTGTTGTGGAGAAGGAATTACATTTTAAATTCATATATGTTGCAGATATGCATTTCTTTGTTCTCTTGCTTCATTTCACATCACTAATGTGCAACTTACCACTCCTCTCCTGTCTTGAGTTTACTGATGGGAGGTTTTGTAACCAAAATTGGGTGTTAAGGTTTTGCCTTTTGTATCCTGAAAATATACTTAGTATGGTATTTGGCTAAGCTGTGGACTCTGAACAGCTTTTGTCACATGCAGAATCACTGCATACGTGTATTTGATCGTGGCTGTGACTGCACCAGCTAGATCAGGTCAACAGAATGTTCTGCTAGGCTTTTCCACAGGCAACATGATAAATCTGAATATAGTGTATGTATATCTTCTGAAACAGCCTTTCTTTTTCTTAAAAATAAATAAATAAATATTTTAAAAATCTATAGGAAGATACTCTGTTTGGTATGGTCAGTACTCCTAGCCAGGCAGAGATAAATGCCATACTGGTTACTTATCTCCATCCTCTGTTTCCCTCTCCTTTGAGAGGAGCAGGTCTGTGTGCGCTATTCTCACTAGCCTTCAGTACATTCTTTTCTATATATCAGTGACATTAAAGTGTGCAATACCATAAGCAGTGCTTGGGAGCTAGGTGGTGTTTGTAGGGAGAACACACTGCGCAGTCATAGCCATTTTACAAAAGGCAGAGTCCAGTGCTAATTCATTTTCACCAGAATGCTGAGACTTTCCTGCTGTAGAAGGTACTTTCCATCAGTTTCAGCTTGGTTTTTTTTCACTGCCAGTTTGGCCAAAGGGCTTTTTGAAAACCAAAGCAAAACAGAAAGGTCAACTATTTTTTTCTAATAGGAAAACATAGGTTTTCATTCTTGGATTTCAAATTGGCTGAACTATTTTTACTCAGTAATTTTCCGAGATAAAGCCTGAAAAAATTCAGCCCACAACATAGTTACTCTGGAGAGCTCAACACAGTGGAAACTTGTGGTTACATGGAAATCCTTAAAAAAATTAAGCAGCTAAAAAGAGGTGCTGCTGCTTCATTTCCCTATGTCTGTTAAACTACTACTTACATGGGCATTGTCTTGAAAAAACACGTTTAGTTGCAGAGGGAGATACCTTAGAATTGATGGAATAACATGCAGTGGCCTAATATTATTCTGAACAGAGTGAGCCAGCATGATACTGTATCCAAAAAAGGTGAGCCACTCGAATTTTATGTAGTAACAGTATTTAAGATCATAGAACAAATTTTTATGGCTTTGTTGGAGTTAAGGACATAAAACAGCTAGAACATCTGGCTTTATCTTCTGTGTGTAACAGACTGAAGATATCTGCAGATACTAGTTTCTGTAGATCAAAGCATTTTAATTCTCAAACTGAACTGTGCTGGAGAAGAGGGGAAAACAGCCCTTAGAACTCTCCCAACTTGACCGTGGCAAAAATTCCTTCCCAATAAATTGCACAATAAAGATGTACCATGAGAAGATCCATGTTTCTCTTTGAACGCTTAACGGGGCCCAATGTAGATTAGCTGACTCAATCAGGCTGCCATCTAAATGGACAGTTTTTGTTTGTGATGTTTCTAAAAGCAACTAATGAATAAATTGAGTCAATAATTAATGAATTAATTACAAATAGTCCCCCTTTTTAAGAGTGTTAGGAGAGCCATGCACGGTGCTGGTGGCAGCACAGGCAAACAGGTAATCCGGGAAATGGCAAAAAGAAAAGTCTCTGCTCTTTTCTAAGTTATGCGATTCGTGGAAGAAATTGGAGTTGTGCAGAGCTCTGAGGAGAGCAATTTCAAAGTACTCCGGGAACTTCCTGCAGTTATGTGGAAGTGGAGACTTGTAATGTCTTTTTTTTTATTATTTTTCCATCTTTTCATTTCTTCTTGCCACTTTTATTCTCTTAGCAGAAAACCAGAGTGAATTGCATTCGTGGGAGACAGCAGTGCTAACTTACTCATAGATTACTGATAATTTACTGATAGATGAATTCGTGTTAAACTCCCCATCACGATCAAGTGAACAAACAGTAAAAAGAAAGGAACGAGGAGAGTTGGAAACATTCTCATCCCATGCAGCAGCACACTCATGCCAATTTTCCTATCGTGTCACAGATGCACAGTATGGATTCATTACAAAACCATGCTGAAACAGACAGCAGTTAATTATATAAATAATTACAGATTTCATACTTAATGCATTTTCAAAATAATTATAGAATTCATACAGAATTTCTTTTCAAACATAATGACAGATTTCATACAGCTCCTTCATTTGAAGAGCTGTTGTCTTCCATCTTTCCCAACGTACATACCCTGTGCTTTGTAATAGTAATAAAAGGAGTTATGTGACGTTTAAAGCACATGGAGGTGGGTGAACAGTTTGAGAGCCAGCTCTAGTAGGCATCCTGTCTTCCCACTAAAGATCTCCCAAGTGTCATTTGTTTGATGTTCACAGAGCTGGTTGTCGAGAGCTCTGCGGAAGCTTGGACTCGTTTATCCGCGTTTACACACCAATCTAGAGCACTGCCATCTTAGGTACTCCCTAGACTTCAGCAATGGCCTCAGTTTGAACTTTGGTGTTAATTGCTCCTCTTTTCTATGTTAGAGTAATAGCCAGTGTTAAACATAACGAAATTACTTTGAAGACAATTAGCTTAAAAAAAACCAAAACCCTCCAAAAAGTCTGTGTATTAAAATAATGGGAAGTTGCGATTTTTTTTTTTTCTTGTTGTTGTTTTGGTTTTGTTTGGGTTTTTTTTTGCTTCCACTTCAGTAACTAAATGGCTCCCTAGCAAGTAAATATTTCTAAATTACAACCAAAGTACTTTGTAGTGTTTATGCATTCTTACATAGGCAGGTGCTAGGATCTTTTTGTTTTAGGATGTAATTTCTCTGTTGCCTCTGTATATTTTCAGTTGAGAGCTGCTTAAAGCATTTGATTTTTAAGTTCAGATTTGGTAACACATTGAATGGAGCGTAATCCTCGGGGAAGCATTTATATTTCAGTGTTAGGCAACAGTTGTTAATGTTTATTCATGAAGCGTGCATTGCTCAAGTAACCTATTTTAGCCAAAAATTAAGCCGTGTTAGCAAAGTTTGGTGAGCAGATGTGGTGACCCCAAGTCATCCTCTTTACAGTCTTTCAACTGAATTTATAAACATAAATGTTTTCTTTAAGGAGTAGTTTGCTCTTTACTTACTTGTTGTCTTCTCCCTGTTTCAGCTTGGAGAAAACAAGACTTGGAACGGTCAGAATGTTGGGTTTCCTGAGCCAACAAGTAACAGTAAGTATTGCTTTCTAAATTTATATTTCTGCTTCTCTTTGTCTCTGTAGGATTTGGATTATTTGAGACAATCAAAATGGTTTTTTGTAAATATTTTAGTGTTTTACTGCAATGAGATGAATTAACTCGAGTGTCTTCTGTGTGAGTGTAGGTATGAGTGACTGCAGGAACAAGGAGATTTTTCTTGAATCACTGAATCCTTCAGGTTGTAAGGGCTTTTAGGAGTCCATCTAAAATGCTTGCTCAAAGCAGGGTCAGCACAGAGGTTACTTATGTCTTTTTTCCAGTTCTCCAAGGACTGAGATTCCATAGCTTCTCTGGACAGCCTGTTGCAACGCTGAATTATCTTCACATGGATTTTTTTTTTTTTTTCTTCCCTTTTATCCCAGTTAGAACATCATCTGTTTATTTATGACTATCATTTCCTTTTCTTCTGCTGCATACCTCAGCAATGTGCCCGGCTTCATCTTTTTGGCAACCTCTTCTTAGGTATTGGAGAGCTTCTGTTAGGTCCCCCAAAAGGTACTACTGTCCTTTAAGCCTGATCGTCCAAACAAATTTTCATCATCTAGTAATTTATCTGCCTGGACTCTGAGATCACAACTTTCTTACAAGGATGCTGTGAGAAGCATGATGTCAGAAGCCTTGCTAAAGCCAAGGTAAATGATATACTTAGCTCTCATTCATAAATCCTGACTGGATTTTTTTATCATAAGAGGCAATCAGGTTGTTGAGGCTGGTTTTTATTCTTGGTAAATTCATTCTGGTTGCTCCCAGTGGCTTCCTTTTCTCCTTTATGCGCCCACAAATGGCTTTAAGAGGACTTACTACATGATCTTCCTGGGGACTGAAGTGAGACTGAGAGCCTGCTTTTTTTGATGAGATGCTGTTTTAGAGACCTCTCCTGATCTCTGTGACTTTTAGAAGATAATAGAGTGTAGCCTCACAATGGCATCATCTGCTTGACTCAGCACGCTAAAATGTACCCCACTTAGTCCAATGGACTGGTATGGGCTGGAAATTTCTCAAGAGATCCTTGGCTCTGATCAGGTTCTGCTGCTGGTAGTTTCTCTCTTCACTGAGCCATGTCTATAGGTAGAGAGGCCCGAGAGACTGTGTTGCCGAAGACTGACTTCAGTTTCACTGCAACAGGTAATGAATAGGACAGACCTTTGTGACTTTATAACTGGATTTTTGCTGTTTAGAGTGGTAAAGATAATAGATGTAGTACTTCCTTCACTTTTCCATGCGCCCTGCATTCTTTAGAACTGTCTTGAGTTTGGAACTTTTTAAGAATCCCAAATATTATCATCTTCTGTTCTAGAGATGGACACAGGCAAGCTACTTCGTAGTTTTTCCCTGTATAGGCCTGAGGGACATGGTCCTCAAAGCAGGTGTCAAGGGGGTTCAGGAGTGTTCCAGCATACGGGCGGTACTCCCAGTCACGAGACCTGTGGAATAACGTGTTCTTCAGCTTACACAAAAGTTTGCTGGTATTTAAAGTGATCGTGGATTCAGCACATGCCAGCGTGTTTCCCTGAGAGGAAGGATTCTACAGGTTCCAAGACTTCTTATTAATTGCCAGGGTCACAACAACCCTGTGAAACCCTGCAGGTGTGGGGAGCAGCGGCTGGAAAGCTGCTCAGCAGAAAGGGCTCTGGGGTGCTGATCGACAGCCAGCTGAACACAAGCATCTTTCCAGAAATAATACAGATTTTAGTATTTTTAAAAATCTGCTTAAATAATAAGAGATTAAGAATATAAGAAATACAAAACACATGAAAATATATGGTCTTATTGTGAGGCCTAACTGTACAGTTACATTCAATTTCTCACTTTGATGTTTCTTTACTCAGTTTAATTGTTTGTTGGGTTTTTTTGAGAAAAATAAATGCAAAATAAACTATGTATTTCTGAAACTTTGCATACTAATACATCCTCACTTTGGAGGAAACAAAATTTCTGTGAACTTCACAGTTCTGGCCCTCACTAATTTTTTTTAATGCTTTTTTTCATAGTCCTCTACATGTTTGTTTCTCAGCTGGGGATTTTGGTGTAGACTTCCTGTAGATAATTTAACACCCCTGTATTTCCACAAACAGTAACTGAAGTTTCCAGTTTGGGAATAAAGGTTTTCGGTTTGTATTTCAGACTTTTTTTAATTGGCATTTCTATGTGTTATATTTCCCTGAAACAGAATTCTTTTGGGTGTATTGCAGTGTAATTTGCAGTGGATCGTATGCTTTTTTTTTTTTTTTAACGCATTTTTTTGCTCACCGAGTTCTACTCTTTAGTGGGACTTACTTTTGGATTGCTTCCAAACTTACTAAACTTTGTCAATTATAATCCCCTCTCGCTGGGAGTTTAGTCCGATACTTCACTAAGCAGTTGTTGGATTGTCATTCTGAATAGGGGTAACCCCACGATAAGAGGGGTTGACAACACCGCTCGCTTGACAAAGCACCGGCCGCACAGCAGCAATTTTCCATCTGTGTGGCTGGAGCTTTCCAGGGAGAGTTTGTGAGGTTTTGTAACAAACAACGTGAGGCAAATATTATATCCTCACTGTGTGTTTCAGGGGGGCAGTTCCATCAGCCGAGGCACATTCTGTGTGTCTCACGACCTTGGCTAGAGTCTCCAGTAGCAGTTGGTTGTGTTTAATTAACACCTTGCCTCTGTAGCTGCTCAGTTGATGTGCTGATTTTCATTAAAAAAAAAACCCCAAAACTCCCATCGTCTAGGAAGGGTCTGAGGTACCTAGATTGTCTTTCTAAGTGAAGACATAGGAAAACTAAATTTAGAAGCGGAGGAGATACGTCTAGTTTTGTTTCTTCTGAGTTGTTGAGCTAGGAAATCTAGACTGTGCTTGGCATTATTAATAATTAGCCTGTTCTTTTTCAGTTTCCTCTAGCAACAAGAGATAACAATACACATTAAATTCAACTTGCATATATATGGTTTTTTAAATAGTTGGAAAGAAGCCTTCTAAACCACCTAACATTAAAAAGCATCTCATTTTAACAAAGCAAGGAAGGGAGTGTGCTATTTTTTTCCTTGCTTTTTCGAGAACTAATGATCCATATATTGCACGCAAGTGGGATTTGGGCACAACTCAGGTGTGTAAGACCACAGCTGCAATCGGTCCTCTTCCTTTCCCCACATACCCTCTTTTGAGATGCTCAGGTGCTCAAAGCGCTGCAAGTTTTGCATCCTCCAATGTGCTGCTTTCTTTGCTGAGTTGAGAGTGCATTGTACTAAAGGACCTGGTGTTTTAAACATGTCTTCAGAAAGTTGGGAGACTTGGATTTAGCTTCCTTCCTCACCAGAAGGAGAGTACTCAGGGTGTGCAGAGTAGTCCAGATGATGGCAGCTGCCTTTTGGGGATGTGTATCTGATACCACCATGAACTGCAGGCAGAAAATTAAAAAATCAGATGCTGTCAAAATGCAAGAAACTCACAGAGGAGGCATCTAAAGCAATCATAACTTTGTAGCCTGTTTGTTGATTAAGGCACTCACGGGTGAAGGTGCAGATATGTATTCTGATGTTCCCTGGCTGGTGTACAGGTATTATGTTCTACAAGTTTTAGACAGAGCTTAAAAAAACCCCCCAAAGTGTTGCAAGCCACCTGCTGCCTGTTTCTCAAGCCATATGGATTGTGCAGAAGTAAGAAACACACACTTTCAGGCTGTGAGGCTGGTGGTTTGGATGCCTTCAGGCTGAGAAGGAACCCAAGGCAGCTTTCTAGAAGACTGCTTAACCTTGATGTATAAGAGGGGACAGCCACCATGACAGCAGGTCGCCAGCTCTCCGGGTAGAGATCATGTCAGAGAAATTATCCTTTTGCTGTTCCCAGTCCCCTAAAATTCCTGTATGAATTACATTCGTCCCAAGCTTGTCTAGTCCTTTGAAAAGAAAACAACCAACCCAACAAAACCTGCATGTGAAATAGCAACAGGGAGCTCTTTTTCTGATGTTAACTCTCAGATTTAATAATATAGTTCTGCAACTTGTCTGCCTTTGGATTTCTGTCCTTAGCCAAACAAGTGGAGCAGTGTCACACAATTAGCCTCAACGCAGCATTTTTCTAAATGCTTCCACTTTTCTGAAGTCTTTCCTCCTTTTCCTACTCCCTTTCCCCCCTTGCCCAACCTGGAACCCACCGTGTACCTCACTCTTGGCCTAGAATAACCATATCCTTGAAGAATTGAATTGCTTGAACTGAGGCTTTCTTGCAGTCAGAACCAAGACTTAATTCCCCACTCTCCCCTCCATCTCCTTCCCTTTACATCAAACATCTTACCCTATGACTTCCACTCCCCCACCACTTTCTCCTCTATTTCATCTTCACTCACACCCATGCTCTGCTTGTTGATGTCCCTCTTGAACTTAGCTTCAGCAACCTCTCTGTCCTTGCCTAGTAGACTCGCTCATTCTTTCATCTGTCCGACACGTGGGTCATGCCTTTGTTTTCATCATCACCATTGTCATTCCCCTCTTAGTCTGTTAATGAATAGTCTTGCCTGCCCAGGTCACCTCCGGTTGCACTTAGGCACTCTCCCAATTGCTTTAGCCTCTCAAAAATCACTTACTTGCAGCTTTTACAAGCACCTTGATCTGCCAGCTCACTGGCTTGTTTTCCCCCTGCTCCGAATTTGCTGATCCTCTTACTGATAAGAACACTGTCTTTTCTTCTGCATTTCCCTTGGTTCTTTTCAGAACCTGCCTCATCTTAATCTTAGGTTATCTGATACACTTCTGCGGTGTTGGAAACTTATGATGCAGAGATTAACGTGGAAAAATAATGCTGTAGGTGTTTCGTCTGTCAATTGGAATATTTCACAGAATGTCCTGTAGAAATTCCCCACTGCAAACACTCTTATTTTTACCAAAATCTTGTTTTCCCAAGCATGAGTAAGGATGGGGCAAAGATTTCAAAGGACTTCCTTCACATGAGTTGAACAGCCAGTCTTACAGAAATGTACACAATTTAAGTCTCCCGTGATAACGCAGTTTCCTTTTGGGCTGTAGAGGAAATGTTCCACTGAAATTAAGGATATCAAGACCTGACTTCATGAAGAACTAAATAGTACTTACTTGCATGTCATGGTTATTTTAAGGTTAACTAAACTAGTATTTTAATGACTGCCTTTATATAACATCAGTTTGTTTAAGGTCACGTAGATGAGATCTTTCTATTGAAAGACATTGTGTAATGACAAAACATATTTTCATGTCTGAATATTGCAGTAGCTGGTGGCTTAGAAATACCACAGATAGCTGTGTTAAGTAGGTAATGATTGCATCTTGGTATTTCGAGCCAAGATTGTGTGTAGACTATTATTGAGAACATAATAGCCATACTATTTGCCTATTCAATAGTTTGACTGACATTTTCTGGGTTCCTACTGAGATAATAAAATTGTAAAATATTCTAGTATATAAATAGGCTTCTCCAACGAGTGGAGTATAAAATGAGAATTTCTTTTTATGATAATATTTACATTTTTCAGTCTTGTTATTGAAACAGTTACTTGGTTTTCTAAATTATCTTTTTTTTTTCTTTCTCTTAGTGGATTTGTAATGGGTCATATTCTAGGGCATGTTGAGAACCTGCCAGTTCTATGGAGGAATTGTTGCACGTGAAAGCCCTCCATGCCTCTTAAGGTTTTGTCCATTTTAACAGTGAAGCCAGTATTAGGTCTGGGTCTAACTTTTCCTGCTTAATGCCTTAATGCAGAAGTTTGTCACGTACTTTAAGCAGCACAATATAAAAGGCTTTACTCAATGTGAGTACAGGCAGCATAATCTGAAAGAAAGCCTTTTGTTGATTATCTATCAAATATTCAGTCCTGAAAATACTGATTATCTGTTAATGAACAATCTTTTCTTCATCCAGTGATGGGTTATTTCCTATATCAGGGTGTTAATTTATGAGCATGTCATATACAGATTTATATCATGGTCTACTTTGCATCGTTACACAGGACTTGAAAGGGCTCCTTCATTCTGGTGCCCCATACCCCTGGTTGCAGTGCAGGGCAGAGCGTGTGCTCTTCAGGGGTGGTGGGTGAAGTGATACACCAGCTGACACTGTTTCTGATGCACCAAGTATAGCTTTCCTGTAAGGACCCCCAAGAGCCTAGGGAGAAAATGCTACTTCTCCAAGAAAGAATAAAGTTGTGCTTTGGACCAAGTATACCCAGTGCCCATAAACACTTGAAAGTCAATGAGTTGACCTCAGACCAGGAGATGTCATTTAGTGAAGGCAGAGGAAGAGCATCCCTTGTTGAACAAGTAGATAAGAGGGAATATTGGTGCACATATATACATAGATGCAGATTCACAAGACTAGCCTGATTCTATAGGTCATCTTTTGGAGTTGAATGATAAAATAGAAAGTTCAGCTTTTCATGTTTTCTGGTCTGCCTGACAGACATAGAAAATTGAAAATGAAATACCAGTGGTACCAGTGTAGACACTGGTACCTGAGAGAGTGCAGGCAACGCTGCCGTCACTCTGAACTATTCTCCAATTCATAGCCTATGGGCTAACTTGGCACTGTCTGTGTAGCAGTGAATTCCATTTCTGTAGGGTCTTACTAAGTTTAGACTCATTTGGTTCTATGGCAGTTGTTCTCCTTCCTCACCTCATTCCCCATACGCAAAGTCCCTCTAATGGTTTTAGTCGTGAACTCCAGAAGGACTGAAGGTCCAAACAGTGGGGGACTCCTCTGTGGAAAGATCACCATCTTCCCAGCCAAGGGGGCCCTAAAGAGAAAGAGTTCGGGATAAAAATAACACCACCCCAGCAGATCCTTTGGATACTGCCTCTGCTCCTGCTGCTGTGAGAAGTGGAACGGAAGCGCTGAGATTGCACTTCAAGGGGAAGGCTTTTGAAGGATGGTTGGGCCATTTTGTGTCTTAATCGTACATTTGCTTGGAGTCTAAGCTGTTTTGCAGTTTTCTAGTAAGTGACAGCAAAAGTAGACCACAGAAGGTGAAGAAATTTATTCTTTGGTAAAGGAGGTCGTTGGTGTGGAATCTTTGGAGGCTTCAGAAGACTGTGAGAGAAGGCCAGCAATTGCTGCCAGGGATGAAAAAGACATGTTTTCCAAATGTTAGCCATCTGACTGCGTAGCTAGCCTGCATGTTTTCCTACCACATTTGCCCACACGTTTCAATAATATAAATGGAAAGTATTTTTACATGTTTCGTGAATGTACTTATGAATTAATGTCCAGCAGAAGATGCGATGGATGATGTTGGTCTAAATGGGAGTATTACAGATCTTGTGACTCCCAGTAATTGCAATGCTACCTTTGGAGTATGGGGCACATATATATTGGGCACAAAATTCTAATGCTGTTTTAGCTGAAAGGCTAATAAAGAGATGAAAATATTCACCTAGAGATGTCCTTCTGCAACGCAGAAAGGTGTTAAGAGGATAGTATTTCTTTCTCCCGTGGTGTTTTTTTTTAATTGAAGTGCTTGTTTGAAGGCTGATTAAGGTAATTTCTGAAGAGTTTTTTCTGTTCCTACACATACTCCTCTGTTGATGTCATAGTCCTTATCTTGTGATAACAGCTTTGCTACTGTAACTAAATGGCTATATATATATGCACACACAAAATCTTCTACAGTTGAACAGAGCTGAATTAAGCAGACAACAGAAACTGAAAAAAATCCTCAATAATATATTAAAAATGATAATTAATACATTCCCAATACAAGTTTTCAAAAAGACCACATTTCTACTGCCTTTTCAAAACATGCTTGTAAGAAGCTTCATGAAACACAGACCCTGAATAGAAAAAGTTAATAGCTTGTAACTATATTAATGTAATGTCTAGAATATGATATTACTTTGTTTCCAGAGATAATCAATGATGATAATATAATATCTGCCTCTTGGAGCCAATGTATGATATAAATTAATTATTCCTTATAAAGCACTTTGAAGTCTTTAGCAGAAAGGTGTTGCATAAATGTGAAAGCCCTGTTATTAATTTAACATCACCATTAAAGTCAGTACTTTAGGAGCATTTGCTATACTCTGCTCAATATCCTTTTATTCATCATATGCTGCATATTAGTTATTTTAACATTTAGAAAGCTTAGTAATCTGGAAGCATTCCAGACCATTGTTCCAGACAGCAGTTAGATATTTGGGTGGATCATGTAAAAACAGTGAAATGGCTGAGAAAGCATGTAAAATGTTTGTTTTAAGTAATATTACATCAATGAAACAGACATCTGCAGCACTGGACTTGATTTTAAACTGATTTAAACTTTTTTTTTAAGTTAACATTGCACTGTGTTTATCTAAAATGGCTTTGGGGAGGCCAATATCATCTTCTTTTTAACAAGTATGCTGGTTTAGCTCTTGTTCCATTTTCATTCTGTTTCTCAAATATTTATAGGAAATGAGATTTGCAGGTGGCAGGTCTTGGGACGCTTGCCACTTAGTGTTGCAGTTTGGTTTTGTAACCCGACATCGACTGTCGATGTCTGTATTATCCCTTTTAATTTTCATTCATGTTCTCTCATATGTATAAGAGATAGCATAGGATAAAAATCAATAGGAGCAGTGGTAGGTCTTGGAGGTTATAGCCTCAGAAAAAAGGTAGAAGCTCACAGGTGTAAAACTAGGTAAACACCTTTCAAGTCAGAGGTCCAACCAGGCTCCCCATGCCCAGGAGGGCAGGTAGGGGAGAACAGTCAGGTCCAAGCTGATGCTCCAGCTTTCTGAAAGCAATGTTAATTTGAAAGTCAAATGGGTGAGTAAATCAATGAACAGATTCACTTGTAAGCAGTTTGCTGAGTCAGCAGTGAGGAAGTTAGTTTTTTACCATGTAGTTGAAAATGAGAATGTTAATTACTGGTAATATTATCTGAGTCTTCTCCTTGTGGTAGATGTTTTATTTAGAAATACTGGTACACTGCTAGGTTTAGAGGAATCCTTTCTAGGTAACTGGAAGTTAATTTTCTTCGCTTCTTTGAATTTATGCTACATTCCGAGATGAATGTAATATGTGCTGCAAATGAATTAAGAATTGAACCCTTTGATTTCTCTTGGGATTGCTAAATCAGTTAACAAACAGGTTTATTATCCCTAGAGTGAAATGCCATATGGCTGAGGTTCACCCATGTTATTTTCAGATATATGCTAGAAAATTAAAGTAGGCTGTTAATATGAAATTCCACGTTTCAAGCTCATTTTTTCTGTTTATTAATAGAAAGAGGTTTTCCTCTTACATCAGCACATTGGGTACTTACATTTCCACCAAATGCTTCTTTGCGTATGAAAACTAGCAAACTTCAGACTTAATGCTGCACACTCCATGCACAGGAATAATAGCAAAACTGGTCAAATATATGCTTCTGTTTCCATGTTTTCTAGAAACGTAGGACAAATTTTGAAATGTGGAGAAATTATCCCTGATTTACCCGTCCCTGGAAATATTGCAGAGTCAGTCACATTAAATAGATTTAGATTTTTTGAATGGTTACCCTAAGTCCTGTTGGTATTAATGATGACCCATACACTTTTTCCTTGTTCAGCAAATGGCTAGTTGCAAACTATAGAATGCCATATATGCAGCTAAGTAAATAAATCAGTTCCTCCTCACTGAAGAGCAGTTGGTCACATTCTAGTCGTTAGCACAGAACCTGTGTGGATACAGGGCAATTCAAGATTCCTGAAGCACAGCCTGCCGTTGTCATTCAGCAAACACTTTAAGCCAGCACTTGAGACTGTGCTGCTACCTCAAGAAGCCATCCTGCCCTTCTTTTGCCTCCAACAGCTCGTTCTCATGAGCATCACTCCGTGGTCCTGCTGGTGCTGGCACAAGCAGTAGAGCAGCTGGAGAGTACAAACAGCAGCTGTTAGGTGGGAGAGGGGAAAAAAAAACCTACTGATGGCAGCAGTGCTGACATAGGCTGGTTTCAATAATATGTGATATTAAATTATTCTATCAGGTAGGAAGCAGAAGATTGTAGTGAAATAGAGATTACGCTATTATTTCCAAGTAGCATCTGTTCCTTATGGTTTGTAGATCTCCAAACCTCGTTCGTTGACATCGTGTATTCTGTGCTAGCCATGAAGTCCAGGTTTGTACCTTCTTAAGAAGAGGAGCACTTCAGATCTGCTTTGTTTCTAAATAAACGTTGCCATTTCATTTACAGTTACCGTGTGTTGTGTGCGTGTGGAAGATACTGCTTCTGAACGTCCCCTTTGTCCTCCACTGCAGAATATTTTAATGAAAATTGCCCACACGTCAACCTCGTTCTAGAGTAATGAGAGTGATCTTTGTTTCTGTTTGTAGCACCAAAGGGAATACTCCATCTCTCTCCTGATGTTTATCAAGAGATGGAAGCAAGCCGCAACAAATCAGCCCCTGGTACCGCCGGAAGCTATATGTCGTCCAAAGAAATGAGCCAGACTTCTAGCTCTTTCTTCAGCGTATCTCCTACAACCAATAGCACAGCTACGATTGCCAGGGAACTTCTCATGAACGGAACGTCCCCAACTGCCGAAGCCATAGGTCTAAAAGGAATATCTCCTGCTTCCCCCTGTTCTGCAGTGCAGCCTTCAAAACAGCTGGAGTATTTGGCAAGGATTCAAGGCTTTCAGGTATGGGAAGGGGAAAATGAAGCTCTTCAGCCAGAATCATAGCATTGCCATCAAGGTGTCACTATTGCCCTCTCGAATGTGGGCATGCATGTAACTTATCTTGTAAAATTAGCTGGTGTCCGAGGCAATCTCTGGGTCCAGGGGATACATGCACCAATATACACGTCCCTCCTGATTTTTTTGTTCCTGCCTTCCCACAGGCTATCCTTGTCTCCTTTGTTTATTCTCCTTAAACAATTGCAGGCTTAAATTATGCTTTTTACTTGCACTTCTTTGAGAGTCTTCACCTTTTGGCATTAGAAGCTCAACATACTGCTCTGGTGTTGGTTTCTCTCTTCAACTCTGATCCGGAAGGTACTGATGCGCCACCTTAACTTGGCGTGTATCTTCTGGGCTGGGGCGGTAAAGCCGGTGCTCAGCTTCCCACCCTGCACCTCTTGGTTGTAACCTGTAGCAACAACATTTTGATTCAAAGGTGCAACTTAAGAGCAGACCTGGTGTCAAAGCAGCGCAGAATGTTTTTGACATCGCAGCCTACTAGTCCCGCTAGAGAACGTAAGGCGAAGGGCAGCGGGTGAGCACCAGCCCTTCAGCAGTGGCTGGAAGCCTGCATTTCACAGGGTGGTAGCAACCTCTGCAGTACATCCAGTCATTTTTCTAGTGTGGAAGATGGGAAAAGGAAGCCTCTTCCCAATCTTACATGCAAAATTACATGCCTGTGTGGCTAGTAGCTCATTTTACTGTGTTGCACCATAGGAGGATAGGACCAGCTATGTAGAAATATTTTATTTTTTCCCTTTTGTGTTGTAGGTTTTTGTTTTGTTTCGTTTTCCTTTTCAGTGTTGTGAATTTGTTTTATTTGAAAAGTTGGTTTCATATGTTCTAGCGTATGTAATTTGATTATGTAACCAAATTTTGGAAACGGGAGGTTTCTGTTAGAATTTTTGCATGCCTGAGAATGATATTTTATTTTGATTTTTTTTTTTTTTCCTTCATCAAAGCCCATGTAACTCACAAAGCGTGCCGTTGTTGGAAGTGATTTAAAAGAGGCTGCTAGAATTGGAGAGAGAGTGTCAGATATTCTGTTGGCATAAGCAGCATAGTTAAATCTCATTTGTGTACATCAGATACTGCCCGTTGTGGATTTGACCTGATGCTGTTTCTGTCTGAAAATGTACGTTCAGCTACCTTTCGGTCTTCACTTTTACAATGTTGTTTGTGATTCATTAGTTTGAATGTCTCTTAATGCAAGAAACAGTAAAAGCCTAAGCCTCACTGTAGTAGAGTTAAGCTGCTAATAGGAGTTCAGTTTTCCTGAGTTCCATATGTTACCTGCCTACAGTAGAAACAGATGAATTCTGGTGAAATGAAACGAAATCCGTGGAGTTTTCACTGCTCGCTTTCGCATCTTGTCAGATTGCTTGTGTCTACTAGTAACACTTCCACAGAGCCGATGCACAATTTGTTACTGTTTTGATTCCTACTTGCCCAGTATGTGGTTACTGTAAAATGATTAGTTATGTTTGTCCTGGGTTGTTTGTTTTTTTTTTCATGCTTTTGATTCTAAATGCTTATGTAGAAATGGTTTTTAAAGGGTCTTACCTTGAGCCAAAAAAATATAATCTGTTTAATCTGTAAACTAGACTGCTACTTTTTACTTGGCCCTGCTGCCAGCCGAGAAGCTCGGCAGAGAATCTCGATTATCGCCATCGCTCTAGTACGTAACCGATGGTTCTCCATCATCTTGGCATCCTTTTTAACGCCCTGCGCGAGGCAGCCCGGGCTGGGTGTGAAGCTCGGCCGCTGCCGGCTGGCGGAGCTGAGCTGGACCCGCGCACGCAATCTCCGCAGGGAACGGCTCACACCGGGCAGGTCCATGTCACAGATCTCTCCACCACGGCAGCCTAGAAAGCTCTCTGTGTTCGAAGAGTTTCAAAGCTGATTTCTTAACAGGTTAACTTTCTCAGGCGTACTTACTAAGTAGAAAACTACTGCGTTTGCAAACAGCTAGCTCGTTTCGTGTTTCCTGAATGACCCAAAATTGTTAGCATGTATTTGTATCCTGATCCAGACGATGACCATAGTTTTGTCTTTTGTTGAAGAACGTATACATTCTGTTCTGTTACAATGTATTTTGGAATTTTTAAAAAACTAAAAAAAAAAAAAAAAAAAAAAAAAAAAAAATCAATAAATACTCACATGATGTTTTATTTGTAAATGTGAAAAAAAAAAGAACCATGTTATTTGCTTATTTGAATGGGGGTTTTTTGAACTTCTTTAGCTGCAGGGGACATGTCTCTAAAATGTTGTTGTTTGCTTTAAATTCTTCTATACTGTTTGTATATGATCTCAGCCATGTTCTGTTGCAAGCCCTTAAGACTTATTGGGACCAATGTGTGGAGAAGTACTAAAAAAAAAATATAACACATTTTAATGTTTTTATGGCTTATTATTCTGAAGATGCTTGTAATTGATAAGCAGCAGCTCAGTGTCACTGAAAAATAGGTGTTTAGCTTGGATACTTTCAAGGCTCAGGCTTCAGATTACCAGCGATATTTAAACACAGATGCTTCAAGCAAGCCTTCACAAACTCTGAATAAAGCATTTTTCGTGCTTGCTTCATATTTATGAATATGATCTACCAGTTAATTCTTTTGCAGACTTTGCCTGGAGATTGTTTAAAGGAAAATTCAGCTCTGGTAAAATTGTTATTTTTAAGTGACTGTGGTATTTTGCTCATTGTTGTGTAACTAGATTAGGAAAGCTACAGATATTTTTGCTGACCGTTTCAGTGCAGTAAATTATTCAGAGAGTTTGTTGAAATGGAAACATTTAGAGAAGCTGTTTATACACGAATCATTTGAGCCTGCAGTTTCTTCTACAGAGGCAAAACACAAGTTGCATGTAGTCCAGTAGTAAATTCCCCTGGGAGTTGACACGAAGCAAAGATGGTGCAATTTCAAAAGCCTTGATTGAGTGCCTACAAGCAGTCCCCATGCACAGCCACAGCCCTGCTTGCCTCATGGGTAAGCTCAGGAGCGTGGCTTAGAAGAGGGGATGGTGAGATGGCCGAGAACTGCCTGAACAACAGAGCTCACAGGGTTGTGGTCAGTGGGGCAGAGTCCAGTTGGTGACCTGTAGCTAGTGGTGTTCCCCAGAGGTCAGTGCTGGGTCCAGACCTACTCAACATCTTCATCAATGACCTGGATGGAGGGGTGGAGTGGACCCTCAGCGAGTTTGCTGATGATACGAAACTGGGCAGAGTGGCCAGTGCACCAGAGGCTGTGCTGCCATCCAGACAGATCTGGACAGGCTGGAGAGCTGGGCAGAGGCAAACCTAATGAAGTCCAACAAGGGCAAGTGTAGAGTCCTGCACCTGGGGAGGAACAACGCCATGCACCAGGACAGGTGAGGGGTAGACCTGCTGGAAAGCAGCTCCATGGAGAAGAACCTTGGAGTCCTGGTGGACAATAAATTCTCCATGGGACAGCAATATGTCCGTTGTGGCCAGGAAGACCAATGGTCTCCTGGGGTGCATTAAGAAAACTGTGTCCAGCAGGTCAAGGGAGGTTCTCCTCCCCCTCTCCTCTGCACCATGAGAGACCATGTCTGGAGTATTGTGTCCAGTTCTGAGCTCCCCAGTTCAAGAATGACAGGGAAATACTGGACAGAGTCCAATAAAGGGCTACAAGGATGCTGAAGGGACTGGAACATCTCTCTGATGAGGAAAGGTTGAGAGCCCTGGGGCTGTTCAGCCTGGAGAAGAGAAGCTTGAGAGGGGATCTGATCAATGTTTACAAATATCTGCAGGGTGGGGGCCAAGTAGAAGGGGCCAGGCTCTTGTCAGTGGTGCCCTGGGATAGGATGAGGGGTGATGGTCACAAGGGGAAACCCAGGAAGTGCCACCTCAACAGGAGGAAAAACTTCTTCCCTGTGAGGGTGACAGAGCCTGGCCCAGGCTGCCCAGAGAGGCTGTGGAGTCTCCTTCTCTGGAGACTTTCCAGACCCTCCTGGCTCTGTTCCTGTGTGGGCTGCCCTGGGTGACCCTGCTCTGGCAGGGGGCTTGGACTCGATGATCTCCAGAGGTCCCTTCCAGCCCCTAGCATTGTGTGACTCTTTGATTCTGTGATACTTGGCTCACTGCACTGGCAGGACTTAGCAAGCTTCACTTTTTCTCCAAAGTGGCTACATGATAAAACCTGACACGGGAGGCTGTTTCCATGTGTTGTATTCCTTTGATTGCAATGGTTACATGACTTACTTATCTATTTCTTTTTCTCCTGTTTTTTTGTTTAGCAGTTAACCACTCCAATTTTATCCATTGGTGAATTTAAGCATCGTTGGGTGTTTCTGAATGTCTCTCATTTCCCCAGCCAGTAGCAAAGGTGTCCATTTCTGAGTGACTGCAGGGCCAGGAGAAGTCCTGCTGGTGGCTCTAGAGTCAGGTTTATGGGTGGCACATGCATCTTTCAGTGTGTGGGTTTGAGTTGCTGGGTACAGCTGGGCCCAACCTACATTTTCTGTACTTGCATTGGGGTTGACACCGAGCTCAAACCTTTCCCTGCTGTGGCTTTAATCAAAACAACTGCTCCTTCTGCTTTGTTGGGGTTTGGATTTGGAAATAGGTCTTGAAGTGCTTGGATCTCCCTGCTGAGATACACATGTGAGGAAAATTCCAGGGAAATTCAAGCCTCAGTGGATTTCCAGGAAAGAGCTGGAGTTTGGGTCTGATCTGTGTGTAATTGCCAATTTCTTGGAACAGGTCACATTTTAAAAAGCACCTAAATGCTTGACACGGTCACTGCGGGTGCTAAGAGCACGTTCAGTTAAAGCTGTAAAGCCATCTAAGAAGGTAAATGCTGCTTGGGATTTTCATAAACACCTCTGCAGTTTAGGTAACCGCCTTCCAGTTCACTTGTGAGCCTGAGTGCCCTGCTGGCAGTGTCCATGATAGTTAAGTAGCTCCTGGTCTTTTTGATAGTTTGTTCCTGAAACACTTTCTCAGGCAAATCTAGACAACGGTCATGAAAGTCAGATTGGAGTTCAGTGGGAATTTTGAGTACAAAAGGCAGGCATGAAGGATGCAGGGTTAACCTTGAAGGAAGAAATTGGGATATCAATTATTATCATCACATCCAACTTTCATACCTTGAGATCTGGTGCAATTGCCTTTGTCTTCCTTCGTTAACATTTAGTGTGCAGCGTTTGACTCCGTGATGAGTCAGCATACGCTGAAATAACAATTTCAATTCAAGTTCAATTTCAATTCAATTCAAGTTTTCCAGAACTTTTCCAAAGCAGGTCAGAATGAAGAAATGTTGCTCACGTCATTAAATTGAAATGCATTTGACTTCACTAGGTGGAAGCAGCTTTCCTTTCCTTAGTTCTTGTTCCTTAAGTGACTGAGAAAACTATGCACACTTAATTTCCAAAAGCTTCCTGTGACTCCTGGCATTAACTATCTCCCTCCTCCTTTCTTACCTCTGAAGCTGTGTTTACCTCAGTAAAAGCAACATCTGAATCCCTTTCTGTCGTATCTTTTTCTCCTCCCGCAGCAAGCTGGATATTTTTTCGATTGGGGTTTCATTGGTGTTTGCCAGCACACCAGGATATTTCTTTTTTTTTTTAATTATGATCCCCAGTATAACTTGGGACTGCAAAAAGAAGGCCAGATTGTGTACTTGTAGAAGCTGGTGTACCTCTGAAGGTAACAGATGGACACAGCAGTTGTGGATGGAGGGCAACAGAGCTGCACCTCGAAATTTTCCGTCAACTTGTCACACTCAGCACGTTAAGTAAGGAGAAGGCTACAGCAAGGCACTGGCCAGGCTCTTGAGCTCATGAACAGCACAGAGCTCTGAATGGGCTTTGAGAACTGCAAGAATTCATTGCTATGAATTGCAAGGTTAGGGGGAGAAACAAGCAGGGGGGAAAAAAAACCCAAGCATTCTCTATTGACTCTGGGGTCAAGTAGTTACAGTAAAGGGAATCACCAGACTATTTCTATTGTTCTGGTGAGTAGAAGTAAAGTGAAAGTATTCTGAGAAATGCTCGGTATCTCATTCTAAGCAGTGCCTCCCTGCTGAGGAGGCCAGTGGGAGGAAATGAAAACAGACTGGCAAGAGTGGTGTGATGGAGTTGAAAGCTTCAACAGAGGGCTTGGAAGCACCATGGTAAAATGAAGCTTCTGTGGTTTCCCAGAAAATTAGTGGACATTACCTGCCTCTGGGTCTCTGATAGGCTCTAGACTACCTTCCCATCCCAAATGTCCTGGGTCATGTTTTGCAACAAACCATCTTCTTTTGTTTGCTTGATTTGTTTACATTCCCATTCCTCTTTCAGGATAGAAAGCAGCGACTTCTCTTTGCTGCTTTCAGCCTTTCTCATGGCTCACTGCTTCGCACAAAGTGCCCCCCCATACACCGTGTCATTCACCTGCACTCTTCCTCAGTAGTTTACCTACTGAACCTACACTACAACAGTTTTAATTAGAAGGTTAATCATTTTGTGATGATTGTGTTCAAGTGATCTTTTGTGGTGATTGTATTCAAGTCATCCGTTGTGGTGGTTGTATCCAAGGGATCATTTAGTTAGGAGTGAAATGGAACCGAGCTGTGGTAAACTGGGCAAAACCCAAACCATTTCTTCTGAGTCATGAATGGCTGATGTAATTTTCCTCAAATTTCCCCAAAATCACTTTTGAGGGGGGGAAAAAAAAAAAAAAAAAAATTAAAAACCAAAGAAGTTCCTTTGTGGGGGAAGGGCTCTATTTACTGAACCTATTCTAACAGATAGACTTGTGATTATAGTGTCACAGAGAGTGTATTTTCAACGATGCCTGCAGATGCATGAATCAAAAGGTATGTTTTAGCAAGTGTCTAGCTACAGCCAGGGAGGGAGAGAGAGGGTGCTGAAAACTCCAGTGTAAACCCAGATGATGCTGTTTTGTCCCCGGATGTGTCAGCTACAGAAAGATTTGTGGCCACCGCCAGCTTGGGGCTGGAATCCCAGCAAACGGGCTGGTTCTGGGAAGAACAAAAGTCTTATAACTCGTTCAAATTAGAAAAACCAAAAAATAATTAGAGGAAGCTTCTGAAATTACAACATCAGGCTTCCTGGCATCGTTAATGTAAAATGGATTTAAAAGCTGTGTGAGCAAGCTGTTCTTGTATATAAATGCTTCTTTTAAGAACATCTTCCCTTGAAGGTTTAGGGTGTTAAAAATTGATGATTCTGGTAGGATAAAGTTGGAGAATACTTTTGAAATAAGGCTGTTAAAGCATGTACTGCTTCATCCACATCTGGGGGCAAACTTCCCTATAATTCTGTATATGTAACTGTGCATCTAACCCCTGCTTACCCCCTCAGGGCATTGGAGATGCTTTCCCAGCAGAATTGACCACACTGCAGTGAAATCGTTCACAAGTATCAGTGAAATTGTTCAGAACTAGTAGTGTACAGTCAGGCCTCGAGGGAACTGTGATCAGCTGCTTTGCCTTAACGTTAACACTCAAAAGGCAGTGGGAATTAGTGACATTTCTGTTTTAAAATAAGTACTACCCTTTCTAGCAGCTGGAGGGTGACTGTGCTGCCGTATCAATACCTGCTTCTGCAAAACAAGCTGTGGAATCATTCTTTTGGTTCCTGTCCTGGTGTCTTAGTCAAGTTTACTAGCACGGTGCCTGCTCAGTGGTCAGATCAGTTCCTCTAAAATGATGTGTGGAATGATGCTGTGCTTGTGTCATTGCTGAAGTGTTGGAAATCCACCCTTTGCGGAAGGGTTTTGTCTCCCTGTGTATTTGTAGTGGACCATACTCAATGGCCAGTGCTACCCTCTCAACAGCACGGTTTGTCTGTCACCCGTGGGGAGTATAAACACCTTTAGAACTGGTTGACAAAGTCCTCGGTGTATCAGTTGCTGTCTCTTCTGGATACTTTTATTTAGCTGGATAGCTTTTACTGCCAAGCAGGATGGCATAGGTGTGGCATGCCCCTTTGGTCAGTTGGGGTCAGTTGTCCCAGCTGTGTCCCTTCCCAGCTTCTTGCCCATCCCCATCCAGCTTACTGGCGGGACAATGGGAGAAGCAAGAGAAGACCCTGATGCTGTGTGAGCACTGTTCAGCTGTAGCTAAAACATTAGTGTGTTATCCACGTTCTTTTGGTCACAAAGCCAAAATGTAGCACTATACCATCTCCTATGAAGAAAATTAACACCATCCCAGTCAAAACTAGTACAGCTTTTTAGACTTCTGTGGTGCCATTATGCTTGTGTGTCACTGGGCAGAAGTCAGGAAATAAGAGAGCTCCTTTTATCCACGTGAACTTCCAGTTGTCTTCTGAAGAAGACTTACACCCTCTTATCAGATTTTTTATTTTTCCTACAAAACTTCCCCATTTATTGAAGACAACCACTCTTTTTGTTGTATCAACAGGAAAAGAAGTTCTTTCCAAGGCAAGGCAGCAGCTCAGTCAGGATTTTATTGATTTATTTAGTGTCATCTCTGATTTGCACAAGACCAGGCTACCTGTTGTTTGAGAGCCGTTACCTGGCTCTTACAGCTTGCAGATGTCCTGCTACACTGAAAATCAACTTGACATCAAATGGCTATTTTATGTAGAAAAGGGCTTCGGGGTCTCCAAATCTTGATTTATACATGACTAGCCAGAAGTGAGAAAACATGTTGGGAATGTGAAATAGAGGGAGAGATAAAACAGAACAAGCTGATAGCAAGAATTGTTCTTGAGAAAGAGAGCTTCATGTGAAAATCAAAGCACCTGGACTTCATTGCATTCTGGTTTATAGGGGGTTTTTAATCAGCTAACTTCAGAGGGAAGGTAGGCAGTACCACAGTTGATGGCAGTGACCCAGGGTAGATCTACAAGAAATGGTTTTATTAGTTTCCATTTATTTCAGAAATGTTTCTGTGGACTGTAGACCATCTAGTCCCTATTATCCTATAACCATATGAATCCTTCTCATACCCATTTCCATAAGGAAAGGTATGCAAGTCTGAAAACTGTGTTAACTCACAGAGCATACTACGGGAGGCAATATTTGCTGCATGAGAAATGTGTCTGAATTAATTTAAGAGTATGCAGAATTAGGAAAACAAATGCAAATCTAGCTTCAAGGGGTAGTAAGTTCTCCAACACGAGGTCTACAACTACCTGGCTTCTGGCCAGAAATCTGTCTAAACTGGCTTTCTTCTCTTCTGGCCATAGTTCTCTCTCTCCTTCTTCTGATGAAAGAAAGCCCTTTATTCAAGCACTGCTGAAGTTTTGCTCTTCTTGCCTCCAGAAACAGCCAGGTGCTGCTTCTTTTGTTTCAGCTCCTGAAAGGCAAGAAGGTAAAGGGGGAGTGACTGTCTAATGGCCCTGCCTGGGTCCCCAGGTATGGTGTGGGTGTTCCCTTCCTAACACTGGAGCTTTTCTCCTCGGCGTCTTGCAGATAGCCATTGAAATCCTCCTACATATCCCTGTGTGTAACTTGGTCCGTGGAAGAAAAGCGAACTGTATTTTCATAACCCGTTTTAGAATTCAGAGGGTTTACATATGAGAAAGTTTAAAAGCTGTCAGGATCTCTCGAAACACTGCAGCCAGCACTAAATGCACCAGGCCGCCTTTCTCTGCCAAAATATTTCTAAGTAAATCCTAACGTGGCTTGATAACTTAGGTACTGACCTTGGCTTGGTACGTGGCCAGAGCTGGGGAAGACTGGAGGTTTCAGCTGGCAGAAGTGCGAAGGTGCCCTGGTGAGTTCACAGCAGCCTGGGGCTGAGCCTTGGCTATAGTGAGGGAACTCGGCTCGCAAGTGAAAACCCTTAGAAACAGGAGCAACGGGAAGGGTGAGGAAGAAGAAGAGATGAGTTACAGTTTACCCCTCTGACTCTATCTTGAAGCTGAGGCCTTCGGGGGTGTTTTTTTGGCCGTGGTCCCCTTCAGGACTGGGAGCACAGTGAGGTGGGATAATTTTCAGCAGTGAAATGCTTGTTGCTTGTTTTAATTAAAGAAGGTTCTTTCCACGTCCTGCCCTATATCTAGGTCAGGGCACAAAACCAGTGTCTGCATCAGCATCAGACTTTTCAGCTCCCTCCGGCAGCTGCTTCCCCGTGATCCTGTCCCCTCTTCCCGAGTGCCACATTTGGGGCTTTCAAGTGCGGTTTGTTAGCAGAGAGCAATTTTTGTTTCCTTCGTTCTTCAGGCCAGTGGGAACCTTCAGAATGAAAGAGCGTGTACGTGAAATGTATGTCCATTGGTGCTTTTGCTAAAAAGGGAGCTTTAAACCCAGCCAAGATCCTCTGTCCCTTCAGCCAGGCATTCAGCGTGGTACCCAACACAGGCACCTCCAGAGACCCCTCCACGAGCGCCCCAGGCCAAGCTCATCCTCTGCACACTTGATTAGCAGAACACACACTCCCTCACCTCCCTCGTCCCTTTAGCCTGTGTGATGAAAAGAGGAGATCCGAGGGTTGCCAGGTTTTCCTATTTCCTTTGACTGTGAATCATGAAATGAATTTCTCCCTGAGAAGTCAGTACTCGCCTGGCTAATTGTGGGTGAGTGGATCGGAGGCAAACGAGTCGTTTGTGCAAAAAGACCCGCCAGGTATAACTTACATTATTTTGTAGTGATTTGCAGTGTTTTAATTTCTGAGTAATTCATTTATTACTTTTAATCATCTTTTGCTTCTGTATTTTTTTTTTTAGGGGACGATTGTTTTAGACCACAGTAAGCTACTCTCTACTATGTCTAGAAAACAATGCGTATCTTAGTTGTAGAGCAGAGGAAGGGAAGGGTGTCACAAGGTACTCCCAGCAGCAGTGTGACTTGTTCCAGAAAGCCACGGCCCGTCTCCTGGTTTCAGCTTCCCTCTCAGCCAAGCAGGTCTGTTTGCCTCCTTGAATGCCAGTCACTGAGAAGGTGGTCGCTTGCTTTGCAAGGACCCCGCAGGAACGCTGCCTTCATCAGTACATACCCGGGTTGAGGCTGAGCAGGGGGCAGGTAAACAGTAAGCGCGGCGTTGCCTAATTTGCTGTTAATTGGAAGCAAACATCGCATCCAGAGGTAGGACAGAGCTGGGCCCCCGTTGCTTAACCGAGCAGAATATACAGCCAGACTTTCCAGATCCCCCGTCTCACTGAAGCAGGAGCTCTGAATTCAGAGGATATCTAAAGATATGTGTGGGGTTAAAAAAAAAAAAAGCTGCAGAAGCTTCTTTGGCTGGGATGGTGTTTTGCATTGAGCAGATATTTTATATATTCTCCTTGGGAACTGTGTCAAGTCAGTTTTTTTCACCCTTTATTTGCACTTCACGTGTTTTTAAGAGACATCAAACGTCAGGAACGTAAAATACTCCCTGCAGTAGCCTGTGACAATGCCTCCGCTCTGCTTGTTATTACCTATTTATGGCTTATTTCTTAGTCTAAACCCTAGGACTGTGTTTTAATGAAGATTTAAGACTACCGTACAGCTGCTACTCAAACTCTGTAAGAGAGGAGCATGTTGGAATAGGCCAGGAGTTAGTGCTGAAGTGTCAGTCTTTAAGTACCCCGTGCCTTTGCCCTTCCACGCAGTAGCTACGGTGGAAACGCTGCCCACTGCTGTGAAGCGGCCGCGGCGATTAATGAACCCGAGGCGCAGGCATCAGCCATACGTTTTCTTGACACAATGATTGTGTTATATATCACATCCCAACGTACAGGCCTTTATCTTTCCTTAATGGTCTAGCAAGGGGGCTTTTTTAAACGCGGGTGTTTTTCATGCCCTCCTTAGATTTGTCCTACAGGGGGTGGCCATTAAAAATGTCTGAAGGGCATGCAGTTAGCCAGCTCCCTGCTGAGATTAGTAAAATACTATATTTAGTAATCGCAATACATCAAGGATCTCCAGCATTGCAGGAAACAGTTTGATTCAACACTTTTTTCTTTTCTTTTCTTTTTTTATTTTTATTTTTAATTTTTTTTTATTGTATTTCTTCTTTTTTTTTTTTTTCATCGGGGAGTAATTACTTTTTTTTTTTCCATCTTGGTGTTTGTATCTATGCTTCAACTTCTCATAAAAGATTTTGTTCATACAACAGAATTTTCCTCCCAGGTTTGTTTTTTTTTTTTTCTTTAGTTTTTTTTTTACTGTACTCCTGTTCTACCCTCACAAATAAAATATATGCAATTATAAAGCAGGTAGTAAGAATGCAGAGTGGCATTCAGAATCTCTCTCATGCTGCTCCTTATCTGAAGAGACTATTATTTGTTAGGAAAGCTCTGTGGATAATTCAAGGATTCATGCTTTTAAATACTAGAATGCTATCGTGTGAAAGGTCCTAAAACTGGCTTTGAGAAAACAGTTGAAATGAGCAAGTACACTTAATCTGTTTTTGCGCCAGTAGTATTTCTCCAACCAGTAAATGTGCATGAAACAGAATTTGAGCTTAAACAAACAGGATTGTTTAATTTTTTTTTTTTTCAGTAGATGACATGACTAACAGTAGATGAGCAACAGAGGGAGGAAGATAAAAGACCAATATAGGAAAGAGAAGCATTTTACCAGGAAGAAAAATGTTTCATGAGACTCTTGTCTAAGTCAAAAGTACTATTTTAGCCTCTGATTTTTTGAGCCTGTTTGCTGTTGTTGTAAATCTAGAGCAACCTTTGTAAAATCTTGGAAATTCTTCTGTAAATTCAGAACTAAATTGGATGCTTTCCACTTAAGGGGCAGATTTAAAGAAATACCATCCTTTGTTCTACCAAAGTAGTCCAGGCTTGTCAATCCAGAAGATTTGTGCTTTGCTGAACATAATGGCATTTTATTACCTAGTTTATTTCTGTCTAGCATTCTAAGACTCCTGCTGATGCTTTGACTCAGAGTAGGTTTTGGTTTGGAAACGTGAACTCCAGTGTCACACATCACTTCTTTCTCTTGGTAATTTTTTTTTTTTAAAGTTATTAAATGTTCAAGAAAGAAAGTGTTTGGTCAGACAGAAGTTGTGTTTCAAACTGTGAACATCTAAGCAGCAGTGTGTGAAAATAGTAGCCTTTATTTTTGCTCCCCTTGGTCTCTTGTTGATGCACAGTTAGCTCATTTCTAACAGTAGTTTAGTATATTATAGTTAAGCTCGACTACAACGTAGATAAGCTTAACTTGCAGAAGCAGGTCTCTCACCTCCCGAGTTGTGAATCAACAAACTGCAGCCCTTGTTCATGCAAAAGGACAGATTATTCAAACTCAAAAGTGGCCGCTGAAGACCAGCGAAGTAGCCTGTACTCGAAGTTAGAACCTTATTTACAGAATAATTCACGCAGATGAACTGTGTCGATTACCTGAAATTGCATGTTGATTCAGTCTGTTAAACAGCTTATTGCAAGACTTTTCCAGTTGCAGGGTTTTTACAGTTTCTGTCAGAACACTTGCACATAAGGAAGGGTGTTACAGTAAAGATAGATTCAAGAGACATCTTTATGTGAAAGAAATGGGAATTTTCCTGCTTTTGGAGCACCACTAGGATAGCAGTAACTGTAGATGTAATTTCTTATGCAGTTTTTTTTTGCAGTTTAATTTAGTTTTTATTTTATAAAATAACATATGAAGTTGAGAATTTTGGAATTCAGTTGTAACACTGTAAACATTCATCTTATATCTTCCTTTATGTGAAGCTGTAAATGTCCATCCAAAGATTTGCATCTCTTCAGTCGTTTAAAACATTTAAAACAAGGGCCAAATTCCAACCTAGCTGTCAGATGGTTTTAGACCTTTGCCCTACATTTCTATATACATGTGCCAGTTAGCAGCACCCCACCACGTAGCCTCATACCATGCAGTTCGTTTCTAACTGAAGCAACCCATCAGTGGATATACAGTTGTTTCTGTGTGAATATCGACCACAGAAGCATCCAGGCATGAGTAAATCTATGGCGTGTGCTTGTGGAAAAAATGACTTCTAGAACTTACTTCATTATTTTGATGCCAAGGATGCACTTTGACTTTTACGCAGCACAATGGAGCGCTGTATTTCAGATTCCTCAGCTGGCTATGTAGGGTTTATCTCGGGTACTCCACATGTGTAGATACCCAGGAGAAAAGCTAGCAGAGCTGTGTGCTTTTTCCAGTAAATGAGCAGGCTCGTTTAGAGTTATTGCCACAACCTTGTTGTTGTGGCACTGCTTTGTGCTGTGTAGACATACCTCAGAGGAGAATTACGTGTAAATCATTTGTAATAGGCTGAGGCTGGAGTTGCATTTTACTCAGAACCTTGCACAATCTTTACCAAGGCGTCTGTATGCTGGCCATTATTTCCTAACCAGATCCTAATGGTGTTCTAGAACATCCCTGCTTATATGCTTCTGAGCATTCCTTAATTTCAAAAAACCAAAGCCCGAAAATTAGGTCGCGGACATAGATAGTGATCATTCTCACGACTCTTTTATTTTTACTTCCATAATACATGGAAAGGAAAAGTGACCTGTGGTAGTTAGGGCATTCTGCTCAAATAGCCAAATACCTAGGACTCTTGGTTAACAAAAAACCAAACAATACACTTTGAATCATCTTTGGATGAAACTTGAAAAATAAAATAGTTTATATATGTTTTCTGTATCACTATTCATATCATTAATATAGACAGGGTTTGTTTTGGTTCAGTTGAAAAGTTTCAACAGGACAAGAGATAATTAGAGGACTGTCGTCTAAAAACATTACAAAGTAATGCCGTGACACACCTAGATGAGGCCAGAAGTGCATCCTGAAATTCCTTTGGGAAAGTTAAGCCCAGAAAGATACCAAAATTCTGAATTTATCTCAGTTTCGGTGTGGGACTCTAAAGGGAGTGTGAATCAAATCTGTTATTGCAGGTAATGGTGACATGCAATGCTAATCATAATTTTTCCTCTGGATATCTCCTTTCAGCTTGTTTGCCTTGCTTTATTCCAGTGGACATTAGTGGAGGATAACCTTACTCATACTATTCTCATTCAAAATAAGCCTGCAAACACGCTGTGCGCTTGAGGTGTAGTGCCATTTTCCCGTTTCTCTGCCTGTGCTCTGAGACATACACGTTCCTTGGTCGCCGGATTTTGCCCCTTTTGTTATGTCTTTTTTTTTTGCTGTGCAGAATCATCCTCTCGAGCTTTTCTGCCCCGTTTCTCCACATACCATTCCCAAAACACATACGCAGCAGAGTATCCAGCATGCAACCGGATACCACAGTTGTGGAAGCTTGAGAAGTCCTTGTCATAACAGTCGTCCCTGACATTTAAAGAACTTCAGTTTATATTTGCAAGCCAAATTTCATACCTTCATACCTCTTTGGATTAATCAAAGTTAAACCATTGTATATGTGAAGGGGCCTCTTGTGGTTTCTAAGTAAGTAGTATGGCTTTTCTGGCAGAGAGCCACGAGCAATTTAGTAGGCACATATTGCAGAGGTTGAGAGGAAGAGAAACCAGGATAATCCAGAAAGCTTTCAGAAGGGCTGAGCGAAGTTGGGGTTTCTATACGCAGCACGAGAGTTTTGCGTTCGGTATCCTGCGTTTGGCCACAACAAAACCCTTCCGTTGTCGGCAAAGGAATTCTGCAATATAGCACCCACTTGGTTTCCCTCTCCCTCGACTGGTTTTGCACAGCTGAAGTATTCCAGGTTGGCAGACAAGAGATAGGCACAGGGGATTTAATGCACGTGGTGCGCAGCTAAGTGGCGTATATGTCACTAAATCATTTCAGCAGGAGTAACTCTAATATGGCTCCTAGTTTTCTTCAGAAATAATAAAGTTGCATTTTGTAGCCTAAACATCAAGGTGAGGCTTTATCATGGAACTTTTGCCTGAGCTCTACAGCTCTAACAGAGCTGTATCTGTCTAAGAGACACTAACATAAAAGGTCTGTGTCTCCAGCAGAGCTGATCTCTCTTTCCATTTCTGACAGGGGTCACATAGCCAATGTAAATTACCACTATAAACTAAATTCCACCTGTCCTGCAGAACAAAGTGCTTGATCTGCCTGTCAGAAGCCGGGAGCTATGCAAAGAACTGTAATATTTCAACAATTCAGCAAGAGTGGCAACCTGTTCTTAACGAGACACTGGCAGCGTTTCATTTCATTTTATCTCAACACATTCAAATCCATGCTTGCTTTAGAACTTTTCAGAACTTTCTGAAGAGAACCTGAGTGCAAAGAGAATAACTCGAGTAGAAGTACTATCTTCCTCTGTATTTTCATGCAAGATTCAGGTTCAACATACACTTCTTGACGTCAGTAGGGAGTGAGTTACTCTTTGAAAAGGGTAGCCTAGACATCTCAAGAAGAATGTGAATTCTTCTCCAGTTTATCTCTCATTTTGATTCCATTACAGAGTCACGTTAAAAAATAGGGCATGAGCCATGTCAAAACAGTTAGTGGATTTTAATAGAAATGGGATTACAACTGAAAAATTTAAACTACTATTGCCAAGTTTTTAGAGATGCAATGATTTACAGGGGTGTTTTAGAGCTAAGCTACAAAACGCTGTTAAGAATGACACCTAGGCTCGAAACAGTAACACGAAACTCGATTCTTATAATTATATAAATACGTGATCTTGAATTCAGTCTCAAAGGTCTCACAAATTGAAGAACACAACACTATAAAAAACCACCCAACAGATGCAGCGCAGAAAGTTTTCCCCCAGTTCAGTATGTGACCACCTAGAATCTTTTACACGCTCCATGTTTTATATTAAAGATGAATTCAATGTAAATGTTTGGAATTCTTCTTACAAACGTGTTGAAAAGGGACAGTATTTTAGCATGACTCCCTTGTACAAACCTGGTGTTTAGCAGATTACGTATGTTATTCTGTTATAGGTACACTACAGTGATAGACAAAATGGCAAAGAGTGTATGACCTGTTTGACACTGTCTCCTGTGCAGATGACTTTCCAAGGTATCGGAAGCTCCATTGAAGCCAGCCATGACCAGGTATAAAACCTTCACCCCACAGTCTTGTAATTTTATTAATATCTAGTAAGGCCAGAATGTCAGCATTAATTGATGAAAAAAAATGACACATCTTGTGCTTTCATATGGCATGTTCTTATCAGTGGGATTTGCCTATCTTGCCGTAGTAAAGTCCTGCTTAGATCTAAAGCATGAGCCAAAAAGGAGACAAGACTGTACTAGGAAAGCTTGAAGAGCTTGCTTTAGTTTTAAAGACTATACTAGGAAAGCTTGAAGAGCCTGCTTTGGTTTTAAAGTGAGACGTAAGGATTCTGCAAAGGTTCTGTTGGGTTTTATGCATGTACCAGGTCTTGTCTGTCCTATTTGTACCAGAAGATTACGGGTAGCTGGAAAAGCAGAGAAACGAAGCTATCATCTCTAGCCATCATCTGTCACAAGAAACTGGCATTTGAGAGAGAAAAGGGATTTTTAATCAGACTGTGTACAGCTCCCGCTTTGTTTGGCTGCTCTTAAAATGTTTAATTCAAGCTTCTGGTGAAAAACCATGCGAAAAAGGCAATCTCAGTATTAATCACTCACCACTCTGCTGCTTCAGATGGGAGCTGAGGGAGACTTCTGTTCTAGTCCTCTTGTCCTCCAACACTCTTATGTATAAACGCAAGACAAGACTTTGATATCCCAAAAGTTTTAAAGGCAAAAAAGGAAACGTGTAGAAGAAAACTTTAAACTAAACTTTACACCTTTCGGATCTTCAGTAGATTGGAAAAAGTACCATTTTTAATTGCCTTTGCAGGTCATCTTTAAATAGTACTGTGTTCACATTTACTGTATGTTTTACCAGGCTGTGTGTAAGATTCTCTTAAGGAAAAAGGAAAAGTCACCTTAAGAATTATCAGAAGTAGTTACTTTCGGGGAAATTTTTCAGACACTTTTAGCCATATTTTTGATTGTTTGGTTTGGAGGGTTTTTTTTTTTTTATTGTAAGTTTCTAAGTTAGTCGCTAACATGAACTAAGCCCATTAATTATTTCCATGGTAACATGAGGATACTTCCTGTCGTTAAGTGTTTGGTGTTTTACAGTAATGGAGAGCTGTGGTAAGTCAGACCCTGCTTCGACATTAAATTCTCGTTTCATCCAGCAGCTTGTTTATGCTGTTCTAAAGTTGCTCCGTTTTTCTTTCGGTAAGGATCACCTTTTAAAATGTAGTTATAACTCAAATACAATATTTAGACATCTCAATGAATGCCTCTGTCAGTTTGGTAACAACTGCATTCTGGGCTACCAGCCAGCTTGGCCTTTGTCTTAGCATTTATTTAGGCTACAGTATGATATGTAAACAGAAAAAAAAGGCTTGTAAGCAAAAAGCACATTTAAGCCGTCGGAATAATTATGCATTTAAGATACCCAAATGAAAAAGTGTTATCGAGCCTGCAAAGTCAAGCACCTAGAAACCAGGAAATTCCAGATTATGTGCAGCATTGGTTTGATCCCAAGTGTACCCGTTCAGTGCTCCAAAGAGAACATTCTTCTGGGAGGAAAAAAACCATGCATAAAATAATCTAGGTAAAGATTGTATCATAGCGTGCGCACAAATAGGTAGAATTAAGTTTGCTTGGGCCATTAAATAGCTAGAATTCCCTAATCTTGCTTCAGTTAGAAGTTTTAAGAATGTTTATCATTGGCTTTAGTTATGTAATTTTCCACAGGGTTCTTAAAAAGGAAAATGTTTTGTTGTTGCGTGAAGGCGTGGTTGCTGCATTACTGAAACCACAGCAAAGTTTTCATCCGAGCTGAGAGCAAAAGAAAATAATAACCTAAAAGCCAAGTGCCAAACAGTGGATCACCAAAGAGATCCACATATTGGACGGGATGCGCGAATTTCTGTGTGCCCCTTTCCTAAATATCAAAAGAGTTCCCCTTTCTGGGGAGGAGGGATGCTATTGACTGGCTGTGTTTGACAGGAGGGATGGCAGGACTGCACTGAAAGCATTATTTGCCATCACCATAGTGAATGAGTAAGTAGAGAAACCAATAAGTAGAGAAAAATTAATCATTAGCAAACAAGGAGAAATCACATCAAGTATTTGTCAAGCACTGGAATTAATTAACTGAATGCAAAATTAGAGCTCTTCATGGACTAACTATCCTCTTTTCTTTCTTTTTCCTGTGTGATCGGTATGATTTTATCTGGTTTTCTACACTTCCCTTTATTTTATTTGTTTTTCTTACTGTTAATTCTTATAAAAATAGGAGGCAGAAGTGCTGTACCTTTGTTGAGATGGGTTATCCACATAGTAAAGCTTCAAAGTGTAATTAAAATGGTCACCACTTTCTAGTGGCTTTTTGAGGCAAACCTGAGTTTGTCCTTATTAGTAATGAATCCTAGTGGTTTTTACCTTGCTGTGGGACTGTAGACAACCTATTCTCAGGGCTTATGATGGACTCCAGACATGCATTATGAAGCTGAGGAATGAATTGAATGTCAGTGATATACAGGAACAGAAAGGAAGTCGGGGTAGTTGTTCTATTTGTGTCGCTAGGAAAATTCAAGTTATGAGAAGTGGGAGACAGAAAAGGGAAAAATTCAAAGATAGGAGGCTATATAAGCAAAAACGAGATGGAATGGAGCAGAAAACTAAGAAAGTGCAAGGAAAAGGGGCACTGAACGTCTAAAGGCCATGTCTGAAGTGGAATAAATAGAGGAAATTGGAACCAAGTGGAAGAGGGTGCTAAAAAAACCCATCAAAATGAATAAAGAAGTCTCTAGTGCTTAGTCTGCAAGTCTTGCAGAGTTCTGCCTGTTTAGCTTCTCGAAGTATTGAACACTGAATTGCTTGTTACCAATAAAAATAAATATCTCTCAGCTTTAGCAAACTGGGTTACCTGAAGAGCTCTTCAAATTCTTGAGCGCAGACATACCAAGAACTTCTAGTTAGAAGACTTGATGCAATCAGAGCAAACTATTGAAGGAAATAGAGATTCCTGTTTCCCCTAAGGAATTCTAGTCCATCCCATAAATGTGTTAGAGATGTACTTCACTTAACAGAAATGGTTGGACTTGCTATCATAGAATCATAAAATTGTAGAACCATGGAATGGTTTGGCTGGGAAGGGTACCTTTAAAGGTCATCCAGTCCAGCCCCCTTTCAATGGGCAGGGACATCTTTAAAAAGATGGGGTTGTTCGGAGCCCGGTCCAACCTGACCTTGAATGTTTCCAAGGATGAAGCATCTGCCACCTCTCTGGGCAACCTGTTCCACTGTTCCACCACACTCAGTGTAAAAAACGTCATCCTTGTATCTAGTCTAAATCTGCTCTCTTTTAGTTTCAAACCATCACCCCTTGTCCTGTTGCAACAGGCCCTGCTAAGAAGACTGTCCCCGTTTCTCTTACAGGCCCCCTTGAAGTATGGAAAGGCCACAAGGTCTCTCTGGAGCCTTCTCTTCTCCAGGCTGAACAACCCCAGCTCAGCCTTTGTCATGGGAGATGTGCTCCAGCTCTTCCATCAGTTTTGTATCTCTCCTCTGGACTCGCTTCATCAGGTCTGCGTCTTTCTTATGCTGAGGACTCCAGAGCTGGACACAGTACTGGGGCTGGGGTCTCACCAGAGCAGAGTAGAGCGGTGGAATCACCTCTCTCTACCTGAGACCAAGCTTCTTTAGATGCAGCCCAGGATATGCTTGGCCTTCTCTAGGCTTTGAGTGCACATTAATCCATAATATATATGAAGGTCCACATCTCTGTATCGTGGTCTAAGAATTGTTTGTAGAGCACGCTTGGGAGGCAGCATCTAGGGAATTTATGCCAGCTGGAGTCACGGTCTGACTTATCTATGAGAAAAACAAAAGCCCAAAAAACTAATGTTGTCAGGAGTATGCAGAGGATGAGAATTTGTCCAATGCTGTAACCAAAAAAGATGAATGAGATTAAGTTCTTTCTTATGATACCTTTCTACAAAAGGGGAAAAAAAAAAATACAAAAAAAAAAAAGGTTATTTACTGGACACTAGATTGATTCCTGTTTAAAAATAATTCTGTTCTAATAAGAAACTAGTATTTTCTAGATGGTTTAGGTTTTTCAGGTTTAGGTCACAGTGGGTGTTTCGGTTTGGACATAGCCAAAAAAAGAGAAAATGTTAGGACTTTCTTTAAGAAATACATATATTCCTTTTTGTTGTTTGTTTGATTTTGGCTGATATTATGTGCTTCGCTCGTCAGTTATTCCTACTTGACTTATTGCAAATGCAGTTCTAGGTTTTTTTTTTGGGGGGGGTGGCTTCTTCAATAAAATGAGAAAGCTTTTGTTTGACTCAGTAAAAACCTTCTATCAGTTTTCCCAAAGCTTGGCAATTCCATGACAGCTCCTTCAACATCAGGACTCCTAACTGATCTTGTAAAAACATCTCACGCAACCACGTCTCCTTTTCATGCTGGTGTGATCTGGCTGGCTGCTGCCTTCTCCTTGACAGCTCCGTAACCTCCCGGGTGGGTCAGGCATGGCCACAGCTGAGTGCCTGGTGCTCCAAAAGACACAGTTCACGTGGGACATAAATACAAACCGTGTTTGGTATATAGCACCACACTTAACTCTTCTCTTGTTGTGTTGGGAAAGTTGCACTTCTTCGGCTGACTTTGCAGCCAGGAGTCATCCCATCAGGTTTCAGTTAGGCTCCCTAGGTGGTTGTCTGCAGTGTGGTACTTTCTCCTCATCTGCTGTGCTCCCCACAACTGCGTGTGGAAGCGCTGGTACGTTCTCTCCCCATCCTTCCTCTTCTGTTTCGCATTATCTCGGTCTGGATGTACATGACAGAACATTTGCTTTTCCCTGGCAGCTGCTGAAGTTTTCCTTGATGAGCCCAAGATCAAACATTTGCCTTTGTTGGGGATGTGTAATCTTTCATTTGCAAAAAGCGAGTTACTTATTAACTGCCAAATGGGAAAAGAAGGTAAACCAAGGCATGGCTATCCACCTGCCAGACTTTCAGTGCTCTCGTTCGGGGCTTCCTGAGTAGCTTTCCAATGTGCCTGCCTCTTGCTGAAGATGCAGAACAGGATTTTTGTATCTGTGTATCCATGTTTGTTTATACAGTCCGTGTCAGCAGGAAATTAAATACTACTGTTGCAGTCTCTGGGTATCTAACATGCTTAGCATGTACATGATGACAAAAAAAGACCATGTGTGTTTTGGGGACTGTTTCCTCCTCCTGGTGACAACTATTAGTGAGATTTCACAAGAGTGGTGAGGTTCACAGAATCATAGAACAGTTGAAGTGGGAAGAGACATCTGGAAGTCATCTGGTCCAAAGCCCCTGCTCAAGCAGGGCCACCTAGAACAAGATGTCCAGGCCTGTGTCCAGGCAGGTTTTGGGTATCTCCAAGGTGAAAGAGTCTACTTTGGTTGTTCCTTTCCATTGACTTCATGTCCAATCCTGGCTGCTTCCTAAACCACCAAGCTGGCAGAAACTACAGTTTTTAGCTTGCAAAGTGAGTTTAACTGATCCTTAGATGAGTACCGGAGCTGAAATAAGGGAGACATCAGGACTGCCCAGCCAAGAGAAGAGGAGGAGGAGCCCTTCCACAGTAGCAAGCTATTAGATCATCTTACCCACCTTGTAAAATGTCACTTGAAGAGGAGGCAGAAATGAACTGTACAGAAAAGTGATTTTCTAGTAGAAATGTTTGTCCCTTAAAGCTGTTCAGTGTGCAGTAGCATCATCTGGCATAAAGAAGAGAAGGGGAATACACACAGAAGGAGGTAGGAAGAGCAGGATCATAGCAGCCCTGACCTAGAGAAGTTCAGCTGGTTTGGAACTGCACCCTTTGCGGCTTGCAATAAAATATCTTAGTAGGCTTTCAGTGCAGTGTAGCATGTGGAAGTGAAAAGAAAAGCATTAACAACATGCAATGAGCCAACCTTCCATGGACCCCGGGCCAGCTGTTTGCTATCCTTAGTTTGCAATCTGTTTCTGGTTTGGTTTGTTTTGCTGTTACTTTAAGCTCAGCTGCTCGATGGTGAGATGTAGAGACAGGGAATTTTCTTGCTGCTGTGGCTGTTAGAGAAGAAGCTTAAAAGGGAGAGGTATTGGAGAAGTTTGGGATAGCTAAAAGTGTTGGTTGGTTTTCTGCCTTGTCACACTGCAGCAGGAGATCCAACCTGCAGTATCAAGAAATCTTAACAGAGGGAAAACAACAGAGCTACATTCTTCTCCTACTCAACAGTTAAAAATCTGTAGACATACACCTACTAGACAAAAGTTGGTGTCCAGAGATGGAGGCAAAAATGAAGGGGAAAGACACACACACACACACAGCCCCCTGTAGCTTGTCTTGCAGTCAAGATTAACAAGGCTCTGGATTTTTCATCTTGACCCCTGATAGGCAGCACTTTCACTTGAATAGCTCTGTTCATTTTAATTTCTGGGACTGGTAAAGCTTTTCAAACCTTATGAATTAGACCTAACACTCGGTCAAAACCCAGCTGCCTATTTTGTAGGCACCTCCAAAGAAAGATATTGGCAAAACGTGCACTCAACTTTGTTGTCCACTCTGTTATTCTGTTATGCCAGAGTTATTCTGTGGCATTGTCCACACGTTAATGTAAGTAATGCTATGGCTCTTTCTTGATACATCTTTTAATCACTTGTCATTCAATGAAATTGCTCAACACGCTAATTATATAATTGCCATTTCAAAATAAATTCCCTTAGCCATTCTACAAGACAAAATAATGATTTTCACATGTTGCCTCTGAAGAATGTGCTTTTGCCAAAATTGCTCACCACCTCATTTTTCCACTTCTCTGGAAATAGTATCATATGGCTGGCATTATACAGTCACCTATTACAAGTTCGGGTGCGTAGGGTTTTGCTTGCATATCCATCGTACGACCCCTGGATCTACGTAGTGCAATTAGAAACTAAATCTTACATCCTACACCCCTTTATTTCGCAGATTTATTTCAAGAAGCCAGGGTCTTGTAATAAGTGTTCTGACAATAGACTTAAAGGGAAATAAAGGAGATCAGGTTTTATAGGTAATTACAGGGAAATAAGCCAAGCTTATGTGCTGGGAATTAAAAACTGAGTGCTCCTCTCTCTCACCGTTTTAGGTACAATTTTTCTCTTAACTATCTGCTCAGAGTTTAAACAACTTTTCCTTCTTTTTGAGATAGGTCTACACAACGTAACCAGCCCTGGTGGTGGGCTAGTCTAAGTAAAGTAAACTTGGACTGTCTTCCAG
This sequence comes from Todiramphus chloris collaris, assembly GCA_025345505.1. NCBI lineage: Eukaryota > Metazoa > Chordata > Aves > Coraciiformes > Alcedinidae > Todiramphus > Todiramphus chloris. The sequence goes on along the minus strand of JANVCC010000070.1, from coordinate 492,659 downwards.
CACCACATTCCCACAGCAGACTCCTGTCATCTGTTGTGTCTACGTAACTTAGACGCACATCTGTATGTAGTTCAGCCCATGGTTTTAATGCTGAAGCACTTCTCTCAGTTTGTTGTAAGCAAACTCGTATCTATTCTCAACATGAGGAAAAACTTCTTTACTGTGAGGGTGATGGAGCCTGGACCAGGCTGCCCAGAGAGGCTGTGGAGTCTCCTTCTCTGCAGACTTTCTAGACCCCCCTCCTGGCTCTGTTCCTGTGTGGGCTGCCCTGGGTGGCCCTGCTCTGGCAGCAGGGTTGGACTCGATTTCCAGAGGTCCCTTCCAACCCCTAGCATTCTGTGTGTCTGTGATCCTGTGATTCAGTTCTGGACAGAGGTAAGATTACCAGAGGAATAAAGGTATATTTTTTGCCAGGTAATGGGAAGAGTATAAAAGTAGTGATGGATGCATACTCAGTGCAGATTGTGGCAAGTTCCTGTTCAAGTTGAAGTTCAATTCCAAAGTTACTCTCGTGGCTATGCTACCTGTAACACAGATTGGTACACTGAAGGTCTGGCTCTCTGCTGAGCCTGAGGAGGTTGTGAAGCACAAAGTTTAAACTCAGTTCCTGGACACACATGGTGCAACAACATTCTACTTTCTTCCTTGGATGTTTTTTTTTAAATATTCCATTGAGGAACTTTGAAAGACTTACCCTAGTTTGATCACGGATGGTTTACCTGAGAAAATGATTTCACTTTCCTTTTTTACATGATTGCCATACTCTGATGGAAAGTGTCGGACATCTGGAGTGAAAAAGGTGATTATATTCCTTCCTGTAGCTCATTTAACGTAGCATCCAAGCTCCTCTCTTGTCTCCCAGACTCATTTCACATACAGGTTTTTGTCATGCTGGGTTTCTCAGGTTGAGTTAGAACATCCCACCATGAGACTGGAAGGAGTCAGCAACCAATCTTCTCTTCAGGGCATGAAACGTGCAATATCCTCTCTTCATACAGGAGTTCCTGCATCCCCTGGAGCTTTGGGTGTACTCGTGTCCTGCATTTTGTGGCCCTTACACACCATCTGTGTTCCAATACTAGTTCTTCATTCCAGCAAGATCCTTCACATATGCTACATGTAAGACTGCTTCCAAGTAATTCACTCTCTCAAGGATCCAGGACTTGAGATAATAAACACTAAAATGGAGGTATCAAGCAAAACCAAAACAGTGAACTCTTAAGCTAAACTTCAAATTTTATACATATTTCTTCATTCTTTCTCTTTCCCATCGTTAGAGAGACTGTGAGACATAGTTTTCCACAGATCCTTATGGCTGTACAAGTAATTGATTTTACAGTCTAAAATTTCCCCTCTCATCCTTCATGCCCTCAAAAAAACAGTTCAAACTGGTCCAAAATAAAGAAAAAAAAAAAAAAAAAATGCTTCTAGTGGGAAAAAAAAAAGTGTACTTGAGCATTTGTAGTGGAACTAGGAGAATGTCTGGGGTTCACAAAACTGGTGGGAAAGATGATGAATTCTTTTACCTACACACTCAGTGGTTCATGCACTCACTGAAGGTGCAGAACGTGGAGATTTTATTCCATGGCCGTCCCTGCAGGAGCCCAAATCCTCTCTAGGAGCCCGAATCCTCTGTAGGAGCCCTCCTCACGCTACAGAGCAGCACTGCTGGGTATCCACGGGAACGCAAAGTGATAATCACAGAATAGCCATCTTCTTCGACTCGCTAACCAGTGTGCTCAGTAGAGCTGGGTGAGCAGAAGAGTTTGGGGGGGAACTCCCATTTCCTAATACCCCAGAAGATGTAATACCCCCAGTTAGGGTGCTCTTCTGAAAGGAAGGATTCGGATCCTCTGGAAGTCCAAGAGCCTTACGCTATGATTCTCCACAGTCCGGTATCGCCTATCAAGTGAACCTTGCCCTTTGTTTTTCACTGCAGATGGCCAAAGCTAGGCAAACCACAGCAGGTAGCTTCGCGGTTAGTTACAGCTGCCCCTGCAGAATACTTGTCCCATGCCCGGGAGCGGACTTAGCCAAGACAAGCCTGCATTTTCCCAGTGTGTGTAGAGATGTCTCCATGCACAGAGGCTATTTCGCTGCCTTTCAGGAAGAAGGTGCCCATCTGGCTGGGCAGGCCTGGCAGCGGTGGCATCCAGCTGGTGGCGGCATTGTCCAGACCTCCGTGTGCTCCTCTGACACACGGACCCCAAGCAGAGGCTGCTGGGGCAGGCTACAGAGGCAGTCTGAGGTTCAGCTGGAGTCATCCTGCTGCCCAGCAGTCCCGAGAAAGTCATCTTTTTCTTCCCTTCTGTAATTCTAAGCATAGCCTGCAGAGAAAACGAGAGCTTCCCTTCCTCAGCATTAGAGCTCTCCAGCTAGCTGTCAAAAGAAGCTTTACGTTTGCTTCAGGCTTTTTAAAACTTAGCTCCTCAGCATAAAGGACATCTTGGCATGTGTTTATACCTCTGCTGCTTCTGAATCTTTTCTATCAGCAACTGGAGAAATTAAGACAAGTGACAAAGGAACCGTTTTCTGTATGCTGCTAGTGCTGGGGCTCTGACCAGTCCCTGCACCCATCAAGCCACAGCTGTTTACATGAAACCCATGCCTTTTGCTGATGCTGGCTACAAGGCTTATACCAGTAACATAAAGATTTTAGCTGGTTTGTGAGATCACAGAAATCCTGCTTAGCCGTTACTTCAAAACCCTGCGCTGTTCGGCAAGCGAGTCGGATTTCAGCCTGCTCCCTAGGTATTTCAGACTCTAATATTGTTTTGAGTAATTGGGGTGTATTTTTTCTAGCACAGAATGCTGTATGAAAATACAAAGTGAGAAGATTTTTATGTCACTGTATCTGACCCAATATCCCCTCATCACTTAGGTGAAGTGGTACAATAATACACTGTTAGTCACTTAGGGGACAGTACATCAAGCTCTGCTCCTGTGAGTTGGGCTTCCTGGGGTGCCTCACTTCATCAGTGCAGATCATTCTGTAGGACCTGACGCTTGGTTTTGGAGTGTGCCAGAAAGCAAGGCAATTCTTTCAAATCAAATAAAGAGTAAACAGGGATCAGCGTATAGAACCCTTTCTTTTGTCATCAGGTATCTGTCCATGCTTGTGAGGAAAATAATAGAAAAGAAAAAATTTGGAAAGGAATGCTTGCTGTACTTTTCAAAGCTGCAAAATAATTAAGCAAGAAGATAGGTGTTTTGAGAGGGAGTTAAGGAAATGAAAGGGAGGCATCAAACCCCAGATTGCTTAAAGCCCCATTTACCCTCACAGAACAAAAAAAATTAGCGCAGAAGAAGTCTGCCGTGCTGGCATGCACACAGTTTGGACACGCCAACCCACTTTGAGAAAATCTGCAGAAATTTGCAAGTTTTTTGGCCCTTATTTACACAAACTGGATTTTGTGCGATTTTGTGGAACTCCTCTGATGAGTAACACTTTAAACCTCTTTTGATCAAATACCCGTTCTCAGGCAATTACGTGTTCTTAATTTAGAGGCCAGTTCAAAAGATTGCTTGTTACCTTCATTTAGCAAAGGTTCAACTGCTGCAGTTTTTCTGATCCTTTTAAAAAAGGCAAACAGGGAGAGTTTACACAATAAAAGTTCTTTTTTTATTCTCCAATTAATTATTTTGAAATATCTCACAGATTACATCAGTTTCTTACTTGCATTCATGTTGCAAGATGGCGACCATTGTATATTGCTAGTGATGCATTAAATTAGTTGTTTACATTATAAAATCTAAACATATTAGAATCTTTTGTGTTTGTCTTCAAAGATTCCTATTCTAATAAAGCTTTCTGAAACAAGTAAGGTTGTCTTTTTTGTTTAGTTTATGCATCAGTGGAGGACCTAAAGATCTGTAGCCTCTAGCCATCCCTGTCTGTGTTTAATAGAGTGTAAGGAAATGGTGTTTGGGACAATATATATTTTCTTGTAAAAGGGAAAGTTTTACTTTTAAATGAATCATATTGTATTTAGAGAAGCTAACATCTGAGACAAATGTAAATGGACAGAGTCAAAATTCACCCTCTTTTCTCAAAGGCTGTTTTGCTGTGACTTTTAGTGGGAGTAAAGGAAGTGTGTATAGTGTACTGAAAACTAAAAATTCTGTCCACGTCCTTCCTATTTCCGATGGCTTTATGTCTCTTGAGGTCAAAGTGTTTCTGAGGGCTAAGTTATAGAAGGCCAATATCCAGTAAAGAACAATATTCGGGATCTTAATGAAACTTGGCAATCTGGACTCTCAGTTTTGTTCTTTAACAGAAGTTTTAACAGAGATGTCATGGAATGTGAAAAATCAAAGTAAAAATTGGCACCTTTAATACAGTTGGAGCTGCTCTGTGAAAGCAACTTGAGAGAGGTTCATGAGTACGTTTCTAGCAGCAAAGGAGGTTTTTGAAGGGTCAGCTGAGCAGTGTAGCAATGAACGTCCACGCTTTCTCATCAAAACGCTCCTTTTAAGTGCAATGCATCTTAGTTCTTCAGCTAGAGAAATGTCTGCTTTAATACACTTCATTCTTCAGCTAGAGAAATGACTGCTTTAATATACTTTTTAGGTCATACTGCAACTGCTTTCTCAATCTATTTCTTAATATTTGTAGACACACCTTCCTATCTTAATAATATTGGCACATCATGAGGAACCAGCAGGGTTTTATTTACCTGTCAAAAACCAAAATACCTTGCACTAGGCCAATGACCAAAGAAAATTGTTGCGGTTATGCTTTATATCAGTGAATGTCACTGAAAGGAAGAGCAGCAAGCTAAGGGTTAACTTCAGAAGCAGATTATTTTCTGTGATATGCCTTTTAGGACAACAAGCCAAGAGCGCTTCGTATCTAAATAGCCTCTAGAATATATAGCAAAATAACAGGCACCTGGGAAATGTGACAAAATAAGCAGTGGAATGAAGAGAAGAGTGCTGAAAACTAGTTGGAAAAATAGGAAGTATAGAATTTGATGAAATTATGAAATATCTTAAGGAACGTCTTGTTTCTGGTCATGAGTTAACAGTGAGAAAAGCGATCAGAAGTAAACTGTCTATTTTCAATAAACCAACTTTAGACAAAAAAAGCTGGATGATTAAAAGGTACCACAGAGCGTTTTGATTAAATAAAAAAGTGTGGCATTAAGATTTAAAAAAAAAGGGAGAAATATGTATTATATTTGTTTGAAAGGCTTATTTAATGAAGGAAAGCATGAGAAGCTATGAAAGAGTTTGATGTAACAGCCCGCCAGAAGTTGCTTCAAAGGTTATCCCTTGCTGAGATATTTAGGCAAGATGTGTTCCATCAGCAGGCTAAGGACAGTGCTGTGTGCAACAGAATAGCAGCACTCATGATATCTGAAGAGTCTTAGTAAAGCTAAAGGTTAATTGTGAAGCTTCAAAAATAATATGAACTGGTCCAAGGTCTAATGTACAAATTAAAGCCTTGAGAGAAAAATTAAAGGCTGCATTTCATATACACCCTCTAACTGTGATTCGAGATACCTTAAACTACGGGATTCAGAAACAAAACGCACCCACCTCTGTGAAATGGATTCCTGCTTTATCTTTTGCAGGATCTTTACCCATTTGGTTTGTAACGATACCAAATGAGTATCCACACTGCTCATTCATGATGAAATTCTGACCAAATGCCCAGATCCTGTAAATATTTTCATAGTCCTGTATATAAGTCATCCCATGAGACTACCTGATGGCTGGTCTGTGCAAATGTACAGTCAGAAAGGCAAGTTCAGCTGATGTGAATGGAGGTCGACCTGAAGTGAGACCTGGAGCTACACTGCCTGGGTTTAGTGTCCCATCTTTGCTTTGGCTGGGATCTTTTCTAACTGCATGAGAGTAAAGCACGGCATCTCTGAACACAGTCATACTAAGAACAGATGTTTTTATAGTTAGACTTTAACAAACTGCATGAAAGCTGAGGGTTCCAGCCGTGACAGTTCTTACAGGAGATTAAATAAAATTAAATGGTATCGTGAACTCCTTTGCACTCTTTCTGTTTTCTTTGTATCTGGTACTTGCATGCCCAGTCTGCTGGCCAAACGTGACTGAAGGGAAAAACTTTGTTCCTGGTTTAAGAAAAAGAGGTGGAGGGAAGCATGGAAAAGTAAAGGCTTGCTACTGGAATCACAGGAATTCCAGCCCTTGTCCTGGGAACAGATAGCTGTTCTGGGTTGTACCTTGGAGAGCCACAGTGTCTCGTGCTTCTCCGTTTGGGTAACGGCTCTTACTTCTCTCCCTTCTAAAACCTCCTTCCAGATCACAAATCATTTCTCCATTGAGAGAGCAGCAGCCCAGAGTATCAAAGACTGGCATTTGGCTGATGGTTTGAGCAGGAGTGCAGTTCTGACAGGGATAGTCTTTATCAGATGGAACAAGACTCTAGGGCATACCTTATGTACTTCTGCATTCCTGTTCATGGTCTGCTTTTCAAGTAGAAATTAGAAGGTAAGCAAGCCAAGTTGCCAGCTAAGAGTGGTATAACCAAGTGACGTGCTTTGGTTTCTGTTACATGAGGAATTCAGAAAAGTCATTTTAGGTCTTGAGCAGCCATCAGTGTAGTGCATTGCTTGCTAAAGACAACGTTTCAGAGGTGGCAGATGGTTTCCATTATGTTCCTTGTTTGTCAGAAGAAAGAAAAGGCTCAATATCACTCCTACCTTATTGTAGTCTGAGAGAGGTTGTGTGCCTTTCTTCTTGCCTGGTCTTCCTCCACCTCTTGCAAGACCTTGTTCTTACCTTTGTCTGTTACTTTTGAGACATCTTGCTGCAAAGCTCTCTCGCTGTAGGTACTGCGGGTCCACCATGTCAACATTAGGGCTTTGCTCCAAAATAGCTGCTTTTTTATCAGTTTTTGCTCTTTGCTAGGGAGAAAGCAGCAAGAATGCATTATGTGTTGAAAGTAGGTCTTTACGTATAGAAAACAAATTCAATTTCCCCTAAATTTCACTATTTCAGGAGTTGCATTCCTTGAGTACTGGCAGTGAAGTTCAAAGCATTAATACTCTGCTGTGATTAGGATGGTTTTGGTGAATGTGGTCTGTATGAGGCTGGGCTCCCATTCAGAATCAATCAATCAGTGCCTAGCAAGTTTCGTGAGTAAATAATCATCAAAAGTTGCATTTGCTGAAGATGTATTTGTGTTCTCTGAATAATCATCGGGCATGTTCTCTGTGTAATGTCCTTGCAGAAGTAACAGAGAAAATAAATCGTAAAAAAATGCAGGTCTTCTGTCTACAAATGCAGAGGCAGCAGCATACATCTGGGCATCCATCTGTTGAAACCGATTGATGAATCCAGTCTTTTAAAAACCACTTAAACAATGTGGAATGAAATAAAACTAAGGCTATGAGTAGAAGCAAGATTCTTACAAGCTACCTCAGACCAGAAAAAATATACCGACATGCTGTCTGTCCAACGTAGGAAGTAATGTATATTTTTTATGTTCAGTCTTACAGAAAACACAACAATTCATATGTCAAATTACAAAGCACTGATGCGAGTAGTTAACATTAATTCACAGGGATTACTTGTGTATAAAGTCACTCACTTGCATAACGTTTTCAAGATCTGGGCCAGACTATGTGCATCTCTGAACATACTTAAAACAACTTGTCACTCCGGTGTATCCTGTATAACTTAATAACCCGTGTATACATCAGATACACAATCAAATTATATTTCCCATTTGAAATAGATTGAAAAGATTTTTCTTCTGATATAAATTTCTTCAGTACAGTGGGTTGGTTTTTTTTTTTTTTCTGCAGAAATCTGAGATGATCTCTTTAATTGTGTAGTGTTGTGTTTCAGTAATTCAAGTCACGGTGCAGGTGGTACATGCAGTTTACTGATGTTGGAGATAGTATTTAAACCACCATGCTCAGAGGTAGTATATCAAAAGTTTTTAAATTGAGGGAGACAGGAACTGGTGCTGCACTTTCATGTTATCCAGCAATGTGTAAGAATTTTGACATGCAGCTGGAATGATCAAACTGCACTGGTTTTACTGGTTAACTTCGTTTGACGTGAGTTTCAAAGCTACTTGGAAATTATTAAATTTGGAGAGTTTACCTTCCTTAGGGATATTTTTTTTCTTATAAAGTTTAATATGAGTGGGTTTATGATCTCAAATGCTGATAATTTTTTGGTAAATCTCCTTTTTTGTTTAATTTGTGAGTCATGCAGAAGCTGCAGTTCCTACAGGAGCTGTTCTATAAAAAAGTGAAGCACTCTGCTACTAACCTGCCACTGGTTTACAAATGTACTTCTCCACTGATGCAGGAAGAGACTGGCCCCAGAATACAAAAGACTACTTCAGAGTATCTGTATTTTGTCTACACACAGTAGGTAAAAGTGGAACACAGAGGTAACAACGGGAAGCCCAGAGTAGTTTGGCGATACAAAGTTGGTTCTAATTCCCATCACAAGTGATAGAATTTGTGCAAGCTTAGTGAGTGTTGCAGAACGTTTACTAGTTTATTGCTTTTTGACAGAAAAGCCAAGAAAAAGTTCTCTCGAGTTTTCTGCTGTGTTGCTTAATACTGATGTGGCTCAAAGAGCATAGCTGTAAGCACGGAGATAAACACTTTTTAATAGGGCAAGAACTGTGTGCAAGTTAAAATTTTCTGTGAATACTCGTATTTCTTCAGGATCCTGTCAGCTGTGACCCATAGGACTTAATTTACTTTTTGTAGCTACGTATGAGTCATATAAAAGAAATGAGGATTTAAAAACGTAACGAAATTAATTTAACTACAAAAGAAAATGATGTAAAAACTCCTGAGTGAAAGTTAGGTATTAAAAAAAAATATTTTTTTTTTTTTTAAATGGCTTCCTGAGTTTTTAATGTAAACTTTTAATTTTTCGTTTAGTTAATATGAAAGCTTTCCCTACACTTCTGTTCCCAGTCAGCTCTTTGATGTCAGTGCTGACTTTGCCCGAGTACCACGTGCTTACCACCCAGTAATGCACAGAGGGTGTTGCACGTAAGAGCATTTCATAATGACCTGACAAAACAGCGGATGATTGGGCGCTGTTTGCTGTGCTTATCTGCAGCAATAACAAAGGATTAAATGCTTCCTCGCTCCCGTGTTACAGCTCTCCTACTTTCCCTGCTAGCTCACGGAGGCGAGGGATGCGTTTGCACCCCGGGTACGGTCCCGCGGAGGCTGGAGGAGGGAGCTGGTTATTGAGAAATCGATACCTGTCTCATAGGAGCCAAACCAGTGTCCTGTGTGCTAGCAGTTTCTGTCCAACAGAAGCCTACGGGGGGAAGGATTACGGTGTGGGCTTGAGACACCTGTTGAGAAAATAGGCAACTATTGACAAGTCTGATTCATGACTGAGTGACTGCTCTGCTGGTCTTCACATGATTCCCACCGAGAGCGAGCCTTGACCGCCTGCTAAACAAGGGCTGTTTGAAGTTTCTTTTTAACATTTCCAAGACGTTAATTCAGCAGGACATCTCCACTGGGGTTCTCGATGTCACCAAATCAGCAGCTGTTGAAATCCATTCACTTCAGCATGAAATGTTTGCATAAGTTTTTTTCTTTTTTTCTTTTATTTGTGACAACAGCAAAGTAAATAGAACCCTGAAAGTCCCGCACTGCTCGACTCGTATATGTGTGAGAACAGCTTCTGGTCACCATTGCAGCCGCTAAGGCAAAATGTTTATTTGCAGAGGGCAATGACAATTTGAGTGGTTTGTTATGATACACAAAAAACACTGATTTTAATAGACATTTCTGTGACATTTTTCCAGTGTAAACATTGGGTTAATTTTTGTGCCAGCTGTTGAACTTGTGTGAGAAGCATTTTGAAGTGGCATTTTCTTTGTTTTTCAATTCCAACAAAGTCTTAAAAATCTAAAAGCAAATGTTTCCTATTTTTCCCAGTTAGTAAATGAAACACTGTTTCTTGGGTAGGAAAACATTTCTATCTGACTCAGATTTCCCTGAGAAAACAGTTTGTATCATAGAATTAGTTTATTTTGAAGGGGAAACAGAACAAGGCAAGCCATGTAAACATATTACAAAGCTTACTTTGATATTTAAATGCTGCTTTTTTTTTTTTTTTTTTTTTTTTTTTTTTGAAAAATGTTTTTTTATTTTTTTCATTTTTAAGGATAAACTTTT
>JANVCC010000070.1:386649-482405 GCA_025345505.1 Todiramphus chloris collaris | reverse complement strand
ATGCTGCTTTTTTTTTTTTTTTTTTTTCCTTGTCATCTGAAAAAAGGTGTGGTGAATGTAGTCAATTGTAAGGAGAAACTCTGTGTTTTCAGTCAGCTTGGTTGTTAAACCCGAGAACTGCTGACCGCATTTGAAGACTCTCGGTTTGAGCCATCCCTCTTGTGTTTATTAAATCTGTTAAGACTTAAGTGTATTTTTACAAGTTCATTAATGTATTCCATTCTCTCTGATGTATTTTTTCCCACTATTATCAGATTTCATTAGATGGGAGGAATTATCAGCTCAACCCATTATACAGCCGAGCAGCGTTAAGTCTGATTGGAATTTGGGCTTCCCTGGGTTTACAGGGGGAATATTGTGTAAATCAGACTCTCGGGTTTCAGTGGGAGGCACAGGGCTGCGCAGCATCCATTTGTCAAGTTGATTGCACCTCGGCGAGGCTGCGTTCGCTTGTCTTTGAACAGAAGTGAAATCCTATGCGAAGCTCCCCTTTCTGTCATTTACACTAACATCCATCCTCTTAAACCGAGGCCTCAGAGAAAAAACAAAGTGATGGCACAATATAATCAGTCACTCAGGTTGTCTGTCATCTGTTTTCTTAAGGAAATGACTTTTAAGTTAGTGGAGCAGAAAATTGAGGAAAATTAGCAGAAGGTTGTTTTAGAAGCAGGAGGAATTTTTTTAAATTACAGATGGACATAGAGAAGCTCGTCCAGCAAATAGAAATGCAGCCGATCCCAGCTTTACTTTAATGCTGACATAATGCCACATATACATTCGATATATTCGATGTATACACTCGATATATTTGGCAAGAACTCAACTTTTAAGGCACCTTGATTCGTAAACTTCAGTCGGGCTGTAAAGGCACAGTAAAAAGCTGGCATGCACGTTTTCAGCTTTTTATACCAGTGGCTTGTGTTTTAGGATGCTGAATACTCAAGTAATTTGCAATCTTTTCCATGTGTCAGGAAAGCTGCCTATGTATTTTATTTCAGAAACGTTAAGCTGGAAAGGCCGTTGTAAACAGCTCTGTGGGGAGGCTTGTAAGTGTTTTTGAAAATTCTGGGTTTTCTTTAATGCCAGTGGCAGCGTTAAATAACAACACTGGTTTAAACCGATGCACCATGAAACTTGTACAGTCCAGTTGCGAGTTTTGCTGCCGGGTTAATGGTGTAGACAAAGAGAAGATAAAGATGTATGCTTTGCACGAGGCCAAAGGCACCTCATTTTCATACACTGCTTTTTCTCCCATCTCCCTAAACTCTCCTTTTAGCCACTCTGAAGGTAAGCTTTTAATTCAACCAAATACTTTGGTTTAACCTCAGTCAGTAGGAGAATCAGTTTTGTCTTGTGTGTCTTAATGGAACGTCTTTCAGTGTGATTTTTTTCAAAGGAAGGTTGTGCATGGCTATTTTAAGTTAGAGCAAAACAGCACATCCCTAATTTAAAATAAAACCTGTGAGCTCTTGTAACAAACTGGTGAGAATTTTGAATTTGTTTAGTTATTTTGGAAGAGATGCACCTTCTGAGGGCTCTCCAGGCATGCAGTAGGTGATGTGACTAGGATCTGGAAAATGTGCTTCTTTCTTTCTCTCCTTTCTCCTTTTTTTTTTTTTTCATTTTGCCCAAGGGAAAATTGCATGTGGTCTTTATTTGTTTATATGATGCAGTTACAGTAGTCTAAATCTTACGGTGCAGTAATAGAACTCCTAGTGATCTTGGGTGAGAAACCTCTTTTCTTGTATTCCTTTTCCCCATGTTTTCCCGCTAGAAACAGAGGCACAAAGCAAGTCAAGTTATTAAATTGCTGCATCTTAGCGTGACTTGGAAACTTTGGATGGAATATGCTAGGACAATACAAAATTCTGATATTGATTGATACCACTGTACTAGCACATCATCACTTGGAAAGAGAAAGGAAGAGTAGGAATAAAGATTACTATTTTACCTACTGTGCAAAGCATATTTTCATAATTTTCATGAACAACCATTGTTTGCAGCTAGCTTAATTTTTCAATCAACAAGTATTCGACTCTTTTAATATGTCCCTTGAAAAAAAGCTTAAATTGGCTTCACAGTCTTGAATGCACTTAAATTTGAATGGCTTTACCCAATAGAGAAGTTACGTACACTAAAGTCAGTCAGAAATGTAAGGATCTGCAGGGTCAGAGCATAAGCAAATCCTCAGAAGTAAATCTTAAAAGGTTTCAGAAGGGAAGTATTTTTAAACCCAGCATGTAAAATTATATCAAGAGTTACAGATTGTATACAGATTATAAATTACACTGCTCATGCAACTCACATTTCATTCAGATGTATATTACTCGAGGTTGTGATATGAATTTGATAATGGCTCTGGTTTACACTTCTTTTTCCCTTTTATAACCTCGAGAGCCTTAGTAGATCAATCTTGATTAGTTTTTTGGGGTTTATTTTTTGGTAAAGATTTTGATAGCCTGGTAATGCTTTTGTTTGAAAGAGTATTCTTTACTTCTTCTTGTGAGGGATGAAATACTGTTACACCCAGCTCTTCCTCTGAAATAGTGAAAAACAATTTAGGTAATTGGATCTTTGATGAGGAGACCTCAGATTGAAAAGTCTGGCATTTAATTGCCCTTTTACTCATAATTCTTCTACGTTTAACCTCAAAGGTGATTTTAAAAGTTGCATCTTAATTGCATAGCCTCATTCAATCATTAGTACTTTGCCTGCTGGCAATTTATTACACTTTTATTTCCCTGAACCATCAGTGAAGATGATGCTGAATTTTATATTAGCCAAATGTCCTTTTAAGATTAATGCAGTATTATGGATTTTATGCACGCTTTTTCCGCTTTAGTATTTGTGTTATAGATTGGGGTTACAGGTATAGCACAACTGCTTAAGTAGTTTAGAGAATGCTACATCTGTTGCCTCAAGAACCGATGCCAGAGATTTATTTGAAAATCTGCATCTGCAAGAGGAGATAATAGCAGGGCATTCTCTGAGTCTCTCTACCTATTTTTACAGCTTACTCACACAAGTTTTTTTCCTTTGAAGATAAGAGCTGGACTCCCGTTGTGAGGAAAGCACTGCAACCCAATGGGCTAGGAGATGGAAGTGTGGGCAGAAGGATGTTGTGCCACAAATGCCACTGTTAACGCTGGGCAAGTCAGTTTGTAAATCAGTAAATTGTATTGCTCTTTCACGGTGCTCTTTTGGAGCTTCCTACATTCCTAAAATTTTTGAGGGTTTCTGCTGCTGAGGCTGTGAAATACCGAAACCACCTTGTGCCAGTGCAGGATGGAGATAGAATTCATCACGAGCTCAGTTCCTGTTATGTTCTCTAGTTCCTTTGGATAGATACTTAAATATGGCAGGTAGAAAGCATTGAGACCTTCCGTGCTACTCTGTGTTAACTGCCATAATTCAAAAATAAACATCTTTTCCAGACCATTCCCTATTCTCTGATTAGAGCTGGCAGTTACTGGCATCCCCTATACCAGCATTTGTGCTTGCCCTGAACTCAGGGAGACTTCAAGGGGGGAGGCCAGTTTGCTGTTTACTTCAAGCCAGGTGTGCAGGCACCAATGCCAAAAGCACCCTCCCACCTTTCTCCAATCCCCACTTCTAATTCCTGACCTTCTACCCCAATTTTCTTTAAGCTATTGCAGCTGTTTATCCCCCTAGCAGCAGGGAGATGAGGCTGGGGGAGGACAGGACTGCTTCTTTCACTCACACTGCTGGCACAAGCAGCACAAGTGTTGGTTTGCTTGTAGGCTGTGGAGCCAGCTGAGAGGGGTACTCACAGGCAAACCAGAAGGGTCTCCACGGCACTCCAAGAACGTGATGTGCATCTTTGGGTGAAGTACCACGGAGCTTGGTGAGTGTTACATCCTTCCTTTAAGGAATGGGTAGTATCACGCTAGCAGCAGTTCAAACAGCAGCAGTTCAAAGAGCAGCAGCCTCTAGCCATAATCTCGGGTGTATTTCACCTCTCAAAACAAGAGTGTGTGTGAGGACACTAAAGTGTTGGAACTGGGTGAAAGAAAGGTATGACTGGGTATTCAGTTAACCTCTGTGAAAACTGGGTATGTAGGGAAGAGACGGCCGAAAGAAAGAAAAACAGGCAAAGCAAGAGAAAAAGTGGGGGAAAAGCCTCAAAGGAGGAAAAGAAAGTGAAATTAAGAATAAAAGGATTAGATAAGCACTATGATGGTCCTACAAAGGTCTGAGGACTGGCTGAAAACCCTTCAGGAAGGGATGGCAGAGATTTTGTTGTTGTTGGGTTGAGGAAACAGGAATGAAGTTGGGGATAGTTGACTTCGGAGATGTTTTGGGGTTTTTTTTAACTAGAAATGCCTGAAAGATGCTTGACTTTGTGATTTTCTCCTCCTAGTAGAAACAGTCTTCAGGGGCTCAAACTTTGTCTAATCATTTAGGTCAAAAAGGTAATAATAATGTAGAAGGCCATGAATGAGAAGTGTACCCTGGGGAAAGCTTGACCCAAGGCAGGAGTAGAAAGTAACCATACAGAACTCTGTAATGGGATCCTCTGAAGCAGAGGAGGAAAATGAGGGCTCGTACAAATACGCTCACCATCTAATATGAAATTTAACTCCAGAAGTATGTGTTCCTTGCTACAAGAGTGAAACCACAGTGGAGTTACAGTAACACTGAGGCTGAACTAATCCCATCACAGGATCAGGTCTTGGTAATAAATAGTTCCAGGTGTGAACCAAGGATTAGGAGTGTTTAAATTTGTTTAAACTGAAAGGTGTGGAGGCTTTTTTCAGTCCTTCCACTGACAAGGGAGGGTTGTATGAGGTGTGTAACTCCTGTCTCTCGAAAGAGAGACCTGCTTATTGTATATCCCATTTTACTGGTCTATCTCAAATACTTTACCCAGAAAGCTTGTATCGTTCTGCTTATGTTACAGATAGGGAGATGCGTGATGAGGATGCTCAGTGTCTTGCTAAAAGCCAGCCACCATGCTAGTGGCAAAGCTGGAAATGTAAATGCTGGTGCAGTGCTGTAATTAGGGGGTTCTGCCCCTTCCCAGGGCATCTTTACTGTGTGCTGCTTTCTTTATCACAGAACTCTGGGTTTGTGATGGGCCAAGTTTGGAAAGAGGCTCCTGTGTTGCATATACCTGTCTTGTGAGTGGCATTGGAGAGAAATGGCATAAGCATGCATTTAAAGATTGCACCATCCTGCATGAGAAGGACCATAGTAAATTTGCATAGGTGATTTGCCAGTGCCTCCATGCTTTTCAGCCTTCAGTTTTAGAGCTACATGGACTATGCCTAATCAAGTGCTTGGAGCTCTGTGAAATAGGTTATACTGGTATATTAGTTTGCCAGCCTCAGCTCTTGGTTCCTGTGGCTGTATTGGCAGCAGATAAATGAGTTCGTTATCTCGGACATGTAAATTGGGTAAGTTTGTAGCTGGAAAGAGCAGCTGGCTCTGAGGAGACACTGAGCATTTATAACTGTTTCTGTGCTATAGAATCTCTAGTACCTGTTCACAATGTACACAACGGTATCAGAGCAGCAGGGGGGTGGTGAGTTCCCGACGTAACCCAGGATCTTCGGGGTGTGCACCCTAGGGGTGGGCAGGAACAAAGCCGTTTGTGGACTGCAGCGTTTGCCTTTTTTTGCCTAATCCGTGTGTCCAGAGAGATCAGAATGGGAAGAGAGCACGTGGCAAGAGCTCGGAGAAGGTTGCTCCTCTGCCCCTACGCTGGCACCTAACAGGAGATCTGTGCAGAATAAATAGGGCACCAACCTGGCTTCAGGCTGTGCTTTCCTGTAGTCTGTGCTGCTGAGCAGGGGCTCTGAGCCAGGGACAGAGTGTGCTGGGACGCATCCTCTGTGGTACTGCTAGACTGCCTGAACAATTCACAAAGCTTCTGGACCCCTTTTCCCCAAACACGCGCAAAGCCAGCCCTGCTGTGGAAGAGGGTTTGAGAAACTGTAAGGAAAGCTGCTTTCTTCTCCAGCCTTTATATGGGCATTTTAAAGCAGTTCTTATTATTGTCTATTTTCAGGGAATGATGAAGCTCCCCACTGCTTTTTTTTTTGCGGACTTAATACACTGTAGTGATTCACTTTTTATCTCTTTATTAGGGTTTTACTGCCTTATTTACATTGTGATAGCAATAGTGATGTTTTGCATATAGTCATACTGCCTTTGATTGGAAACAATACCAAGAAAATCGAGTGCTTCGCGATTTAATTATTTGTGTTCTTTGCTAGAATAATTAAAGGATCATACCAAAATCTTACCAGAGCATGAAAATTTAGCATGCCGAGAGTGAAGCTATTTAAGTGGCATACCAATGATTTATCTGCTGACAAGATTCACTTTTAGAAACTCTCTCTTTGCTATTTCACTCTTGGTCGTTAGAAGTGTAAAAAGTGTAGTTATCAAAGAGCAATAATAGGAAGAGAAAATAGATTTTCAAGTGACCTGTGATTGTAGATGCTTCAGGTTTAAACAAAAAAAAAAATCCAAAACCCAGAACAAAACCAAAACTGAAGTTATGAGAGAAACAGATTTTTCAGAACCAGGCAGATATTTTCTGAAAAAAATCAAGCCATGGGCACGTATTTGGGAGTCAACCAAGCACTGACACAGCTACTCAGGCTAATCCTTTCCTAAATCTTCACCATAAATTTTTTAGACTCTAATTACTCATCTAGAACACTGCTTTAATTTGTAAGTATTAGCTTGTTTCAGCAGCGTTGCCAGTGAATAGGAAAAACTGGTGATTTAGTTGTTCTGAATAATTAAACACTCTAAGACATTATAAAATGACTGTGGTTCCTGTGTGCCTTATGAAATAGATACTTTATTTACCGTTAGATCTTCTTAAGCCACAAACATCTACCTGGTTATTTTTTAATAAGGGTTTTCTGTATAAAATTAATTAATCCATTCCCAAGCAACGGATTTAACTGTCTCCAGAAAAAAAAATAACATTTTTGCATGGTGTATGTACCTTAACTTACAAAGATTCTTCAAGAAAAGCTGCAGGTTAATGTTGTATGCTTGCAAACTGCAAGTACACAAAACTGATCTGTTGCAGCAGGGACTTAAAGGGGTTGATCTGTAGATGCTCGAATAAACACTAATTTACTCAAGTAGCATTCAGCTCTGCAGATCGTGTTTACCACTTGAAATACATCGGTAGCACAAGGTCGGTTTGGGTGTCTGAGCAGCTAACTGGTCCCAGAAAGAATATTGGCAGCATCCAGCGAAGTGCTGATCTTCAGCATTTTTAGTGCTTTGCAGAATTGATTTCTCAGTCCCAAGGCAATTCTCCATATCATGCAAGTGCTGCATACATGCATATAGTCAGAAGCCTCTGAGAGTAATCCAAGAAAGAACACTAGTATTTTGTTTCCAAGTTCTTTTTGTGAAATATTTGGCTCCAGTGCATGGCTAATTTTCATAAGGCTCTTTGAAAGTCTCTCTTTAGAAAAATATCTATTTTTTTCTCTGTGCATAGCTCATTTTTAAACCTAATCTAGCTAAAAAAAGTGCCACATAAGCGCTTTTTTTTATCAACAGAGGGCCAATTGCTATATATTTGTCTCCCCACAGAAGGAATACATTTATGTTTTAAAAATATATGTATTTGAGTAGTCACATAAAATAAGCAACAGAAAGGTGCCATATTGAATTAAGTTTTCTCTCGCATATGTAATCCCAAGTATCTTGGTCATTCTGATGTTACTGGCAGAAGGAGCGAGTACATGGCTTGACATACCATCTGGGCTATATATATCCAGACTTTTGCACACTTCCAAGCTCATCTTTTGGCTTGGGTTTCTGCCCTTGGTATTGGTTAAGAAGTCCCTACTGATGGTGCCATCTCCAGACCATATTTTGTCTGTCTTGTTATCACCCCTCCAAAGCTTGGAGATGGAGTGTTCTTTGGTCCCTGGTCCCCTTGGCTGTTCTTGTTGCTCTGTTCACTAGAGAATAACCACAGGCAAAGGGAGACAGCACATTTATTTACTGTGTTGTGTAGCCCTGGAGAAAGGGAATGCCAAAGGAAAGGGTCTAATGCTCTTTGCTATTTCTGCTCCAAATTCCTTCCCCCAACCAGCAATTCACCCATCTTTTCTCTTACCCTTCAGCTCCTTGCTACACATTCCCATGCAAGCTTTTTCTTACCCCCCCTCCCCATGTAAATGATACGAAGCAAATACCTAATCTTATCTTTAGTGCTGACGCAAGAAAATTAGAGGAGGTCTGTCAGAGTTCTGCTCAGTATTCCTTCCAGAGAAAACTGCTGGTTAGGTCAGTTTACTTGGCACTGTACACTGCTTTAATCTTAACTTGAAGCCTGCTGTAGATAGGCAGCAGCTGGACCCGATGTCTTCATGCATGGTTGCAGGCAAGCCACTTAATTTCTGTTTGTTGAGAGGTAGGAATCAAGCAAATTTTTTTCTGTTGAATCAAAACATTGTGGGGCTGGTTACAGGTGAATAAGCAATCCTAGATAAGAAAGCAACCTGGAATTACCACCTAAACTTCGAAGCGCTAGATTCCACAACAGAGAAGTCACAGTTTCATCCCCTTTATCATAGCATTAGTTTAGACCTTCAGATCTTTGATTAGAAGAATTAAGAAGGAAAAACCGGCTTGGCAGACCTTGTTCATGTGAAAACATGTCACCAGTGAAGAACCGTTCAACTCCGTTTGCAGTGCTGTGAGCTGCTAACTGGTGTGGTCAGTGTATTGTTAAACCTGTGTGCAGGCTCCTAGAGCTACACAAATGTCTCACTCTATCACACTGAGCTTTGCTCAGCCTTTTGATGACCTCTCAAGTTAGATCTGTCAAGGTTGTTGGTGTATGTCTGTAGAGGTAGCACTGGCTGTGCAGTGTTACCCATGGAAGACCCGAGTTCTTGCCACCTTTTGTGGACTCCTCAAAGTCTGTGACTAGATTCACTGGATCTTTTGGTTTTAAGCAGGTCTTCAGAGTTCTAGTCAAAGACCTAACTACTTAAAAGTAAGTGCCAAAAAACCTCAAACATTCTGACTAAATGTGAGATGAAAGAGCTATGGGTCTGTACCTCACCATATAAACAACTAGGCTCTTGTCATGTTAACGGTAGCTTAGTTCCAACCCCCCCCAGCCATGGGCAGGGACACCTCCCACTAGATCTAGGTATTCACAGTAGAAGATCATCCTTCCAAGCACCATAGTATTTTATTACAAGACTTTCTTCATCCGTCCTAGCTTCTCTCATGTGGTGCATAGGCACTTAGAGGAAATGGGAAGTCTCAGGTGACGAGGGATGCCAAACCAGCTGTTCTTACTCCAGAGTCTCTGTATTGGCAAACCACCAACTGGGAGAAGTTGCATTTCAGAAACTTTTTACCAAAGAGTATATAAAAGGCTATTAAAAAATAGCAGCCTGCACAGGGTAGAGACTAAACAAGAACGATTCCCATATATGTAATTCCTATAGAGTGTATCTCCACTGTTAGTTAAAAAAAGACAGCTATGATGCAAACTTTAGTCTGTTTCCTCTCAAGCACTTTTCCTGCAAAATCCTGTGTTTACCAAGCCCCTGGGAGAAAAGCCACCTTTCCCTCCCCTACACCTAGTGAAGCTAAGGAGCCATGCCCGTTACCCTCCCAAAACTCTCAGCTCAGCAGAAATTAATCCACTTTTGTTTCCCAGTTCTAACGCATGCCACCATGTTAAGACAGGAGAATGAACCTTCCTACCTTATGCTCGTTGGAGGATTTACTGACAGTCCTTCTTGGAGTTTCATGAGTCATTATGTAGTTTGACACTAAAGCTAAGCTTAATTGCTAGCTGCTAGTGAAAGAGATGCTCTCATCCCTTTCCTGCCATCTTGCTCCCAACTGCGTGATCTCTCTGGCTCCTTTGTGCAGACACTTGCCTCTCTGATGTCTCGTTCCAGAAGTCTAGACATAGAAAAAGTGAATCCTGTGAAAATACATGAATAGATTTATAGCTTCCCTGGTCAATCACGTGTCCGTGGTGGTGGTGGAAGGCTGTGGGCAGGAGCATCTTCCTGGGGTGGGAGGGGGAGAGTGGGCAGCTAATTCTGTAGAGAATGGCATAGTTGCACTATTACACAATGAACCTGTGGTTCCTGTAGTGAGTCAGCCCGTGTAACTGAATTAACTTTCCCAGTGAGTCATGTCTCTAATGTAGTTCATTGGGCATGGTTACACAGCCCAGCTGTAGTGGTGCCACTCTCATGTATGCCTGACATGCCACCCCTTGTCTTGGTGTAACTCCTTAGGCCCGGAGGATGAATGAGCTGGGAAAACTAACCCGTGAGAAATACAACTTCTTTTATCCTGGCAAGGTAGCTGTAGGTTGGTTGTTGATACGTCCTGACAGAGACTTGCAGCAGCATAATTAATGGAGCAGCACAGAGCCTGGAATGGTGATGGAGGAGTGGAGAGAAAAGGAGCAGAGAGTAACTGCTTAGGCAGATACTGGCACCGAAAAGAGATATCTGTATAGTTGTAGTAAGGGTTTATCAAAGGCTTTCCTCTATCTAAAGTGTAAGGGACGTTTGCTTTTGGAGCAGAAGGTCTGAGTTTAGCTATACTGCCAACATGCCACACTGAATTGCTGTGACAGTCTCAAAGATTCACGGGGTGATGCAGTTTGCTTCTTGTCAGTCAAAGCGGGTGCAGCTTTGTGCCCTGATTATCAGGCAAGGTCCAGGGGCTGTCTGACCAAAACTGGCAGTAACCCCAGCCTAGAAGGAGCTTCTAGGATTGGGTAGCATAGTAGGGGCTGATCATTCATGCAGGATGAATGGAAGAGGAACTGGGGTCGGGGACAAGAGGGGAATTTCACAGGTGTCACATCACCTGCTTGGGACCATGCTCACCTTGTTGAATCTGCCAAGTCATACCAACCAGATGGGGTAGATGACAGGACAAATCCAAACCTGCAAAATACTGTGAATGTATACATATACTTTCAGTAGTGCCTGAAGGAGTTTCACTATCACCAGCATCTTCCGACGACAGCCCCATGTTTTCTCTGCTGGTATTTTTCAATAAATGCCATTGCACGAAGACCTGTGGGGCCGATGTGCTCGCAGATTCTCGGCAGGAGATGGGTGAAGCAGAAGAAGGAGGCCAGCAGGATCGTTCCCGCAGCATGATAGTGATATTTTGCAAACAGCTTTAAAGCATTTGGATATGTAGCGTTTTGTGGTTGGCTGTAAAGTGCTCTGATGTCTTTTGGAACAATTTAAAATCTTGCCATATGCTCCAACCTTCTTTTTATGTGGCCGTGGGTTATGTGCAAATCTTTAGGATGACTGCTAGAACTGTCGTGAGCGTGTTGGATGCTTGCACGATTCGGGGAGCAACTTGAAAGGTGCCCAACATCCCACACTTGCTGCAGCCCATTGAACAGGAGTGCTCTCAGTGCCTCATCACAGGAGGCTCTTAACAAGTGGACTCCATTACATTAGCTTCCTTGGAAGGAAATCGGGTACTACTCTCTCAAAGTCCTTTTCTACCCAGATTTGTAGGGGTTGACAAACTTTCTCTCAAGTAATTCCTGAGTGCTACTTTGCTCCACACTGTATGAAGGAGGAAGTCTGTCAGGCAGAGCAGCCCGCGAGTCAGACCCGTAGGGCACGTCACGGGCACGTCAGCTTCTTAGGCAGAGGCTAAAACCAGTTTGTGTCAGTGCTCCCCATTAGCCACCCTGATTTTCGGTTGGAAACCTGACCGTCGTGTTGACTTAACTGCATCATTTCCTAACGTCGAGTGATGTGCAGGTTTTGTTTCCCGAACTGTAAAGGCTTTACTTTTGAGGTGTGTCTACAGAGTATAGCTGCATACTGCATAACATGTTAAAAACTGTGAATATTTCACATGTGTAAATAAATACACTTTATTACTAAAAGTTTACTCTGTCCTGTGAGCCCCGATCTGTATTTTTAGGATTGTGCTTTACTTCTAGCTGTCTCTATCACTAAATTTGAGGTATACGGCTCCGATTCACAGCTCAGTCACCTTCTGTCTAAAAAAATATGTTTCACTTATTTCCCCTGTGAAATTCTGAATTTCTAATTATGAAAGGGAGATGTTTATCATTGTTGGAGGTGTTTGTTTGAAAAGCAGTCATGCAGAAATAGTGCAATGTGTAGACACCCAGTATAAATAGAAGCAATCATGATCCAAACTGTGGATAAGTAATTGGAATAATAAGTAGAAATAAAGAAGCTTTGTCAGTTTGCATTCCTTTTTCTGAAGCAGCTAAGGGCGAACTGATTCTTATCTTTAGTTTTGCCCCCAAAATAAGGATGAAATTTGATTTAAGAAGAAGAGCTTACCATATGAATTCAGGTTTATAGAGGATGTACTCTAGACTGTCAAAAATAGTGTGCCTAAGGCAAATTTGCTTCTAAAGAGAAGAATGCAGTAAAGCCCAGGGCTATACTGAATCTGAACTGCAATACGTTATTAAATAGTTTGGTTCAGTAATTCCTGGATTGTTACATTCAGACTTTCAGCCCTTACGGTCCTTTGTTGATTTAAAACACTCCCTCTGGTAAATGCTAAGGACTAGTGAAGTTAAGGGTCTGACTTTTCTTTCCACCTGAAACTTTCAAAGCAAGAAAGAGATAATAATTTACACTTAATGAAAGTGAATAGTGACCAGAAGCTATTAAATGTATTTCAAAGAGATGATTGAGAATAGTGACCATGGAACTAACCCCAGCGAGAAGGAACATCACGCTACATAGCAGAACATATCTGACAAAGGAAGCTCTGGAAGGTTGGTCTCCTTTCAGGTGTTTTTTCCTCTCTGAACTAGGATCTAGAGGATGAGGTCAAAGAAGACTGTGCATCATGTATGGTCTGTACAATCTCTAGCGTGACTTAGTGTCAATGCTGCTCTAAATTATAGCAGAAAAAACTAGTCTTCTGATTCTTTGTTGTATAATTGGCTGAACACAACAGTCTTTTTTGGATTATTCTTTGTAACAGGTTTGTAAATGTTCTGGGACTTAAAAATAAGCAGCTGAAACCCATTTTTTTCTGGTACTGACAGTTCTTGTTTGTAGACTTTGTATAAATAATTCCAGGACATCTGACATCTTATTCCTATAAAATGTGTTGGCAAAATTTGGCATGAATTTCTTCCATTTCATCAACTTTCTTTTTTTTTTATTTTCTTCTTTTTTCCCTCCCGTGGGAGTATTTTTATTTTTAAAATCATTTTGGAATTGGGAAGTTTATTCATATCTCCTTAAGCGTAATAACAGTTCAAGGAACACATAATCCGTTTTAGACAGCAGCTTTTACAACATGTGGTGGGTGCCTCTGAATCAGCATCAAATGTTGGCATCTCCACTTCCTCCTTCATCACAAGCAGTGAAGTTTCATCAAAACTAGGGAGAAAAACATATTTCAAGGGAACATAAAGAACTGGTGCTTCTTTCCTCAGGGAAAAATAAAAGGAAAAAACCCCAAACAAGCCACATTTCATATTAAATGTGAGAACACAAAACCACCCTGTGTATTTCCTTCAAACATAACAAGGAATAAAAATTTCTCGTTGAGTATGGACATTGTTGATAAGAAGAACTGAATATGATGTCATAAGACAGAGATCCTTTGCCTGAGTATTTGTAATGTGATTTAATGTTTTGGTTTTTTTCTATGCGTGGAAACCTTGGCTTCAGGATATCCTGTTTCTGGCAGGTCTAGAAAAGAGCAGAGTTCAGAATAATGTAATTTTCAGTCTGCATGGTCATCTTAAGATGCCCTACAACCTACTTTCTCCAACTTCCTCATCCATTTGATATAAATACTAGCAAAAATATTTGAGTTCACTATTCAGAAAATTGCTTCTGAGCTTTTGAGGTCCTGGGGCTGGTATACCCTCTGGCTATCTCCTAGCCTCCTACAGCAAGAAGAAGCAGGTACACAACAGCCCTCCTTCTTGTCTTCTCTCCGCCCGGACTTTCCCTGGGCATAATCCAAGCGTGTGGGTCAGGGAGGCATTGCAGCAAGGCCTCCAGAGCAGGCAGTGGGCACTTGGTCCTGCAAGTCAGCATATGCACCCCAGGAACTGCTCCAGTGCAGACCCTGGGAGTGGCCACCAAGGTGAGTCACACGTTCTGCGTCTGGCCCTGAAGAGTGCTGGAAGTCTATGGACTGCGGCCATTCTCCTGCCTGATGTTCATGTCTCAAATAATTCCAGTGCATCCAAATCTTCCTCCTCTAAGCTTCAAAACCCGTTGTTCAACACGCTGAACTCTGCAAGAAATAATTCAGGGAAATGCTTCAGGCAATGTAAAGTAAAACTTTGAAAGGTCCAAAGGTTTCTGCTCATAATGGGATCCGGTATCACTTAAATTCATGGATTACACGATCCTTTTCTCTTCTTAAATTGGATATTTATAAGATAGAAAATCCACAGTGTTTCAGCTTTCAGGAGCTTAGTGGGAAGAGCCTATTATACTATAGATAGGTATAGCCCTCATCCCTCCTGCCAACCTCCCTGGTTGGAATAACAGCCTGAGAACAGGTCACTTCATATGAAATAATAACTGTTGGAGATTCGTGGCTTTGGTCTTGCCAGATTATGAGCCCAGACACAAAAGTCTGACCAAAGCAATGGAGCCTTTAGAAAACCTTTCCAGAGAAAGGGCTGGCTGGCTAAGCTGTTTTCCCATCCCAACTCGGAGAATGGTTTTTCTGGGATCATGTATCAACAAATAAACTTTTAGCTAAGCTGTGGGAACAAAACCAAGTGGTTTTGTCCAGTAATAACATCACAGTTGAGTGAGGATGATGCAGAAACTTGGATTTTCAGAACTTAATGTTGTCTAGTATTTCTAGACTAATTTGACATTAATAGATGACACTCTTTCTATTATTTTTTTTAAACTTCATTTCACAATTAATTTTTTAATTAATCAAAGCCAGACCAATTGTTGAAATCAATATTCTCTGATAACTTAATTCCACTTCTGGATGTAGCAGACCTAGATTCCTTTCTACACTAAATGGAAACAGAGTGCAGGGTATTTAATATCCTGTCACTGAGACAGTGCAGGCTGCTACTATACAGTAAAGTAGTATATAAGTATGTGAATT
Source organism: Todiramphus chloris collaris (assembly GCA_025345505.1). Classification (NCBI taxonomy): domain Eukaryota; kingdom Metazoa; phylum Chordata; class Aves; order Coraciiformes; family Alcedinidae; genus Todiramphus; species Todiramphus chloris. The sequence goes on along the minus strand of JANVCC010000070.1, from coordinate 467,282 downwards.
TAGAAATTAAAATGGGCTGGTAAGCTAATAAAAGAGTAAGATGTGAGGATAGTGATTGTTTTTACATCTAAGTAAGGTCACTCTAAATAATTTCAAGCAGTTTGAATGTTTTAAACAATCTCTTTTAAGGTATTCTGTGCGACTACCCCTTTGTAACATTAATACTTTGAAATAATTGATTTTCAAATACTGAAGCAAGCAAAGCATGAAGGCAATAAGGGCAAATTGGTTTCATATAAAAACCTATTTAAAAAAAGAAAAACGCGGTAGAAGTTCAGTGAAGCACAACTCATGTTTTAAGAAAGCCATTGCTTCGTGTGGGAAAAAGTCCTATTGTTTATTCATTTATTATAGAGATATCTCCTTTTTTTTTTTTCTTGAAAGAAACATAGTGTTGTTTAGAGCAGATGGGCATTCCTAGCTCTGTCAGTTTTAACAGTCTACAGTCTCAGACTGTTGAATTTGGGATATAGAGCTGTTTACACCTTTATGTACTCCATAGCCAAACAGGGTCAACACTCCCTTGGGCTGGAGCAGTGCTTTTAGCAAGCTGAGCACTTGCTTTCATCATCTGAACTCAGCAGCTGTTATTGCTCCATTGTTGGCCAGTAGTATATTGGGTCTGGCTGGGATGGAGTTAAGTTTTGTCATAGCAGCTTGTATGGTGGTACTGTTTCGATCTGTGGCAAAAGCAATGTTGATAATACATCCCTGCTTCAGCTGCACAGGGTCTCTGTTTCTTACTCTGTCCCAATGGAAGTAGGCTGGGGTGGGCAAGAGGTTGGGAGGGGACATGGCTGGGACAGCTGACTCTCACTGGCCAAGGAGATATTCCATGCCATATAACATCACATTCAGCAGTAAAGCAGAGGGGAAGATTTTCCAAGATAACCATCAGCTGGAGAGTTGAGCATCAGTCTGATGATGGATTTTGAGCATGCTATGTACTAGACTCAAAAAGGGAGGTCCACATACCCAATCTGCACAGAAATCAGATAGCTTAACCTGCAGTGTCTTCTTGGCACGTAGAAATACCTCCATGTCAATCCTATCATTAGTTTACAAAAACCTGGAGATTAGGGCAGAAAACGTGACCTGACCTTTTATTTTTGTGACACATACAACGTTTCCTGAGTTATCCTGAGAAATCTCTTCCAGTACACAATAGACTCCTTCTCTACACTCTACAGAAACAGACACTTCAAAATTCCATTTTGATTTTCAGTCTTGAGTTATGTGCAGCACGCTCATCAGTGGTCTGGAAGTAAGCATAAAATCATCACACAAAGTACAAAGACCACAGTACAAAGACCAGCAGAGTGTTGAATGGTGGTAAGTTGTAGAACACAATGTGTTGATCCTAGCTGATTCGATGAAGTTCATCCTGACAGAGCTCACTGCACAATTATTCATCAAGGAACAAGGGATCAAAGCCATGGGGACAGAATGGAGAATTGTAGCCTAAGTAAAGTAGCTGATCACGGGACATATAAGGTGGTCAACTGAAGAAGTGTTCCCATTTACACTACCTGACCATGAAAGTCATGGGTAATAGTAAGTATTACAAGGTATATCCTTCCATGTGGCATGGACCAAGCTGATGCTGGAAGAATTCATCTAGTCCTGGTGCCAGCGTTTTTAAAGGGATATGGAAACACTGAGGTAAGTTCAGAAAACAGAAAGAAAAAAGTATGTCCCGGAGGAACTGGGGGGGAAATGCCTTCTGGTGAGAAATGCCTTCTGGTGAGCTTCTTGAAAGCTTGTTTGGTATAAATTCTGAAGGGGAAAAACCTGGGAACTGACTTTACTCTGTTGAAGTACTTCTGAAGAAAAAAATTATTAATTCCTAAGGAACTCTTTAATCCAGCTGAGAAGGACATGATAACAAATAGCAAAAATCTGAAGGTATGAAAATTCAGATGCCACAGCAGTTCTGAGAAGAAAAATGCTTACCCATGGAAAGAAGCTGCTAAATGTCTCTAACGTTCTGTGGATCAGGGTAAGATTTCCCTGGTCAAGACACAAGGACAGCACTGTCACAAGTAGGACATATAGGAGGACAGACTAGACCGACTCAAAATGCTTGCTGGCTTTATGAATTGATGAATCTATGTGGTTTCCAACTATGGAGCAGAAATCTCACTAACCTGTAACTTTCATCACTGGTCCAAGTAACACAGACCAGAAAAATCACCACACATTTCCAAAGAGAGAGAACTGAAGGAAGTGTACCCGGTTTGGTGCCAACTTGCTTTTCCATAGTGAGGGCTGGGCTGAAATCTGAGGTGTGAATTCTGCTACCTACTACGGATGATTCACTCGGGTCTCTCTTTCACTTCTCTTCAGGGGTTTGAGTAGGGAATTCAGTGGGTTTGTATTGTTTTAGGCCAGGCTTTCAGTCTCCTGCAGAAGCAGTCTGTAGTGCGATGACTTTCTCAGAAGAGGAAAGGAAGCCTGGCATCCGGTCTCTGCTTTATACAAGCACAACTCACAACTGCAGTTCTGCAAATGGTTTAAATCAACACGACCAGGACCATTATAAGGCTTGTTTGCTGTTGTTTTCTGAGAGGAAGGCAGGAAGGGTTCCTTTTCTAATTCTTACATGTAACTTACTCTCTATTCTTGCCTCTCTTGTTCAATGTTGAGATTGAAGAACGGACTTTTGAGTGCCAAAAGCTGTGGGTTACTCTGGATATCTTTATCCATCAAATAAGTTACTTTTTCACTGCTGTTACTTTTTAAGCAGTTTTAAATAGTTTTTCACTCTTTTTTTTCACAGTAAAAACTGATTAATACTTTCCTGTGGATACTGTTCCTTACCACAGCATATGTTTCCTTCCACAATATTTTTCTGTTCATAGAGTGAGCTTATTTTTGCTCATGTTTTTATGACTGTATGAAAGCTTGAAAACTGCAGAGAAAATTTAATTAAGAGCTCTCAAAAACATTTGGTGAATTAACTTGGGCTCTGAAGCTGTGTGTTCAAAGCACATCTTGGCTCTTGAACGGGCAGACAGTAACACTTAGCGTGATTATTCCCTGTTGGATGCATCATTCAAATGAAAACACTGCCACAGCCTGGGTTGGTTTGGTTTTTTTTATCCAGCAGAGGATTTCTCTCTTTCTAAAGATTTCCTCCTTCTCTATAGAAAGATAGATTATTTTCTACTGCAATCTTAAAGAGATGGATTGAAGTTAGGGGGTTTCTCTGTGTTGTAGGGGAATTTCTCCTTAAGCCACAGAGTAATGCAGTGTTTCTCAGTGGCCCCAGCACAGCCTTTGCTTTTCTTGCCCACTTAATAATCAGAACTCATAAGCAAAGTTTAGCATATCCAGATCCATCTTACTCAAGTTATTCCTATCTAGTTCTGCTAGTGCAAAGCCGAGCTCTGCAGTGCACAGGGAACACCCTGCCATCCTCCAGCATGATCCTCCCACCTTCTCCCCGGTTCTGCTTTTTTTGTTCCATACACACTAAAGAACCCCACAAGCCAATTTTATGACACCTCAAACCACTTGGCAGAAATGGGCAGAAATCTTCCCGATGTGGTCAGGTAGTGTCATTCTGTGATTTATAACTGCTATGATTTATAGGGACTATGCTTGAGTTCTAATACCCAAAGCTTCCTCATAAACTATGTTGTCACTAAAACATCTTGCATACCTTTTATACACCTACAGTGCTTCAAGGTTGAGCTGGTTTTATGGGTTCTTCTGTAACGAAAGTGCAGAGAGAAGCATTTCCAGAGGTCGATTCCCCCAGCTATCTATTTAGGATAGGATCAGTTGTGCTCCAGAGATACCCGTCTCCTTCTGCTCACAATAGGCAATAAACTTTGACTATGTCCTTGGTGAGTTCAGGGTTAAGTGAGAATCCATCTGTTTCTTTTCCAATCAACAATTTATTGGGAAGTTTATTAAAGTAAAAGATACTACTGGTTATGAAACAAATGGCTTTACAAATAGGGATGGCTCAAAGATTTGCAAGAGCATCATTTGCAGACATGTTGCCAAAACTTGTAGGAGAGAACACTTTTGCAGGTCAGATACATCTAGACCTGGGTAAGTGGTACCTGGTATTGGGATCCTGCAGGATCAATTTTAGGAGTGGAGTTCTTGTTCTCAGCAGTCCAGTTCCCAGTAGTTACTCCTCTCCAGAGAAAGTCAGAGTTTTGTTAGCATGAGGCTGGCCACAGAAATCTAGCCATATTTAGCTCTGAGAGGATGTGCGTTTCACTGGTAGAGGAGACAGTGAGAGGATGACTTTAAACTCGAGGAAAAAAAATAATTAAAAGTGGAGGAACAATTTAAATTCTTTAGTCTCTGCTCATATTAGCTACTTCTTGGCTTCTAGTGTATGAAAGCTTCTTGGCATGTGCCCTGCCTGGGGTCGAGTAGGACGTGGGAGAGGTTGTGCTTGGATGTCTGGAGTACTACCACTTGGGGGGGAAAATGTGTAGCATTCCAACAGATATAATTAATGACAAGTGTTGTTGTCTTTCTCCTGTGCCATCCACCCACTGGCTGCCTGGTGCTGACCCCTTGCTGTCCTGCTGACCTCTCCAAAGTTTATTTTAAAAAGGCATCCTTGCTTTCCCAAACTTCTCAGCTAGGCTTCCCTTGGGCTTCTTGTTCAGTGCATGCCCAAGTTTACGCCTGTGTCCACTGCTTGGTGGTCAGACAAGTGTTTCCATTAGAGGGATGATTAATGGAACCTTCCTTGGGAATGGGGAAGGGAGAAGTGGGTAGTACAAGTCAAGAAACATGTTAAAACCGAACAAAGGAACTTTGTTTCTTTGTTTCAAAAATAACTTACATTTCAAGGGTGCCGCAAATTGCCTTTACTCACTTGGGTCTTGCCCACATCAGCAGAATGCTACGCTTGTTTCTGCAGTGGTGGGCTCCAGAGAGGCTTGTGCTTTCAACCCACTTTGTAGTAAGTGACCACATCAAACAATTCCACCAGCTGAATTGGCTTCTGTGCTGGCAGGTTTAGTAGATAAAGGGCTCAATGTTGCGCAGGTGTATGGAGTTTTCGAGATATAAATGCAAAGTTAACAGAACAGGGTACAGGACTGAAGAGTTTGAAGGAATCCAAACTGGCTTCTATGCGAGGGCAGCGGTCGCGTGCCTCCTGCCTGGTGGCATTCTCCACAGAGAAAACTGCGTGGCCAACTCCTTCGTTTGCATGATGAAGATCCCAGACCAGTTTCTGTCTGATCTCAAGCCTCACCTTACGCTTTGCTTACCCTTTTCTTGTTATGGGATGTCCGAGGCAGGAACCTGTTTCTGCCGTTTCCACTAGAGCCTGTGCTTAGCCTTTTGGATGCCCGGGGATAGCACGGACTCTGTCAGCCGAGCCGACCCAACCCGCAGACTGAAGCAGCTCCACAGTGAGATGGTCGTGGTGACCGATTTTCCACTGCTGAGGTGAAAAACCTGACTGACTGACTGAGAGACCAATAGCCCTGGGAGGAGGCTGGGAACCCTGTGCTGCTGCTTCTTAGGGAAAGCAGAGGGCTGGAGTTTCTAACACTACCGGGTAGAACCTTCCCCAGTGCTTCATGAGGAAGAAGCCTAGCGTTTTGTTTTGTTTTGTTTTTTTCCAGGAGAAATCAGGGCTTTTGTTGCTCGGTCTTTTTAGTCTAGCAGTATATTAAGACCTTTGTCAGGACAGCAATAGAAAATGTTATCTTTCCACAAGCCAAACAGCTCCTCTGCCTGCCAAACTTTGCTGTTCATCAGAAACAATCAGCTCTGACTACTTGGTAAATTGTAATTCAGCATATGCACACTGTATCCTTTATGGACTCAATTTTTTTCAAGGATAGAGCTTGATCCTGTTGCCAAATCAGAAAACCTGGGTAGTTACACCGTGGTGCAACGGGGAGGCTGAGGCGTGGGGCTGGAGCTGCTGTCTTCCACTCAGCTAACCAGCTCTGAAACTCCGTTGACATCTGCATGGCAGCAAAAGAAATCATTCCAGGTATTATTCATGAAAGCAGTCACGCACGTGCCCCTGCCCTCTTCTTCCACGGCCAACCCCCAGCAGGCACGATGTGCTTCTGAAAGGCTGGGGCTTCCACGTGCCTGTGCGAAGGGAAGGTCTGCCCATCCCCTGCATAGCAAAGGCATTCTGCCCTTCTGACATCTGGGCCACGGCAGCTGTTGTAAGGAGGAGTTTGCCATGGTTTTGGTTTGGGGTTTTTTTTTTTTTAGAAATGATTAGCAAATTAAGCATGTTGTTTATTAAAATACATACTGTACATTTGTGGACTTCGAACTGCAATACAAAAAAAGACCAGCGTAGGAATCTGACAACATACTGGAAACTCCTTCCTGCCTTTACCCCAGTAAAAGGGTGGGAATAGCATTTTGGCTGAACGTGCAGCTTAAAAAGGGCATTTTGATTGAACGTGCAGCTTAAAAAGGGCATTTTGATTGAACGTGCAGCTTAAAAAATCTGTTTTATTGTTTTTTACTTTTGTGGTTTACTTTTAGAATTCATAATAATTTATATTCCACTATAAACATCATGAATTAAAATTGCATCTTGAAAATCATATCAAACTTGGACTTCAGCTCCTTATATGTGACCAGCTTTGATGAAATCGCTGCAATAGTTAAAACAGAGGAGGGCTGTTGGTGATATAGAGCAACGAGAAGCTTTTTTTCTTATGTTTCCTGAAAAGCACTGCTCATGTCCAAGTGCATTGTTAACTCAACGTGCAACTGCTGGTAATGCTGATGCTGGTAGTACACCTTTCAGCCAGGCATGATACTGTAAATACCACCTAGAAAAGATCAAATGCTAGCAATATAGCCATGTGAGAAGCATGTATGTCTGTATGAGGGAACAAAATTTATGTAAATACTGCAGAAGACACTTTCCTAATAGTCACAATTTAATAATGACTTTTTTTTTTTTTTGCCATCTTAACAGACTGTGAAAGAAAACCTTATTAAGTGTAATAATGATTAGGGTTTTTTTTCTCCAAGATTTCTGAGGGTTTGTCAGCTACCATTCTTCATTTCTTTTATTTTTCTGTAGAGATTTTTTTGGGTTTTTTTTTTTTTTTTTGCTGTATTTGAATGATTGATATTCGTTCATTGTTGTGTTAATTGTTGCACCCTTACTGGAGAAGACTAACAAGCTTTGTCAGTTCATTACTGCTTATTTTGTTTTCTTTTATATGATTAATACCCATTGTTGATACCAAGTTACAGTTCAGTCAATTGTGGCTTAAAGACAAGAATGAGATTAATGTTAGGGAAATACACCTTATTAACCAATTTGCAGGCATAGCTGATTTTAATGAAGTGAGTTGCTTTACGAAGTACACGTTTGAGTGATTGGATTCCTTTAGAGCGTAGCTAGAAAGAAAGAAATGCCACTGCTTTCCACAGCATTTGTGGAAGGGAATGTGCTTGTGTCATTAACTTCTTATTTGAGTAAAACAGTTTTCAGCCTTATAGGATCTTAAACTGGCCAAAAAATGGATAGATAACAGACCTCACCTCAGGGTGAGTGTGTTAGTCCACTGCTTTAGCATCCTTAACGCTGTGCGTCTTACAGAAGTACACAGAGGTTTGCACTCTCAGAGTGATGTCTGTAGAGAAGAGAACTGGCCATACTCCTTCACATCTCTTCTATGCAGGCAGATTTTTTTTTCACATCTAGAAAATTTGCTTCTGGCTGCCAGGCAAGGAGGAAAAACTACAGTTCAGAGGTAGAAATATGGTACAGAAACGCTGTATTTTCCTGAAGGAAGCAAAAGGTTTTCAGCATTTGATCTTCTCCTTTTGTGTACATCTCCCTTTTCCATAGGGGAGAGAGAGAGGGGCTGCTTGTCACGTATATTTCTGAAGCTGAGGATGAATATTCCTACGTAGCAAATAATGAGCGCAAAATGAGTTTCGTGGGGGAGCAGGTTGGAATGCAATAGATACAGGGATGCATTAGGAAGCCTACTGTTGGTCCCAGGCTCAGATTTCTTTAGTTGGATGGGTGCTGCAGTTTAGTGGAGACATAAAAGAGACTTCTTATCCTCAGTGTGGGAAGTTAACTTCTCTTTCTCTTAAGTTTTTAAAAAAAGTATTCCTCATTTATGGGGAAAACGACTACATAAACATGCAAGTATTCCTTACTGATGGCTGTTGCTGGGACTTGCTTTATTTTTTGTTAGACCCATTGCAGTACTCTCATTTGCAGACTGACATCGGTTTACATGGCAGCTTGGATGATCTTCTCCAGTTGTATAATCACAGACCAGCAAGCTGAGTCTGTGGGTGGTTTGAAGAGATTTTTCTGGGTTCCTTTGTTTCAGGAGTTTGATGTCCAAACACTATATGATTTGTTTATACTGATTTCATTGTGAAGGGAGGAATAAGTCTGATCTCCTCTTCTCTTTATTGTAACGTGATAGCATGCAGTTATCACAGGCATGGTCTCAATTAGGTCTTTTTTGTGCTTAAAGAATATTATTGTACAATATGCATGGTTCTGAGTGTATTTTCTCTGCTTCTGGTAGCAGCCTTAAAAAGCTAGTGTTTCCTTCATGCTGTAGTTGTATTGTTTATGTGGCAGCTAAAAGTATTAAATTCTTAGAGCTAGCTGAGACTGGGAAGAATGCTCTAGTCTCTACTGTCATTTAAGTTACGTATTTCTGCTTTTATTGTGAGCATGTTGATTTTAAGTAACTTAATTTTACTCTATCATGGCAGAATAAAACTGCTTGTAGCCTGATCCTGGAAAGCCTCTCCTAAGTTTTGCATACATGAGCAGGCTTATAGGAACCATCTGTATAAAAAGAGGGTGAGTAGTGAAGGATGATTATTGTGCTAGGATGATTGTTATTGAGCTGTATATTAATTAACATACCTCCATACAGAAAAAAAAAAAAAGATTTAGATGGAACAGCATCCTGATGGCTTTTCTTCTCAGCTGTGGTTGGAGCAGTTGCTAGTGGTTCCCATGCTTTACATGGACTTACTCAGGAATTGTGAACTTGGACTCTGCTCCTTCCACAGCCTTAAGATATTCATAGTCACAGGAGGCTGCCTAAATGCAAGTACGGCTATTTATCTACCTCCCCCCAGATAACCAGGGCCACTCTTTAAGAAAAACTTAAAATACTCAGGATTGCACGGAGAAAGCATGAATGTCATTGCATCCTCCTGATTAAAGAAGCCACTGAAATGCCAAAGGGCTGGATTGCAGTTCCTGCCTTCATCACTTCTGAACTTAGTATTCAATTGGATAAAGAAGAGAAAGTGTCTAGGGAGCACGGGATGATTCTCAGGATGGCTCAGTAGCTGCTGTGATCATTAACCTATGGAGTCATCTTTTTGGGACGTTGAGTTATTTTTTTCTGCAGCAGTTGAATATTTCTTATCACTGATCCCAGAGGTTAGATTATCATGCAGGAGGTGGGACATGTGGCTTGTTGACCTAAGAAATCTCAAATCTGTATCTCTTGTACTCTGGACAAGTATTTTCATATCCGTGCTGTTGACAAAGAAGGGAGTCTCACCTCCCTGCTTCTCCAGTGGTCATCTTTCCAGGGAAATCTGCTTGGGCCTGTTGAAGAGCTGGAAGACCCAGCTGTCTTGAGGAGAGGAGTGTGCATCTGCAGACACCAGCTGACCAACCTGCTGGCTCCTCTGTCTGTGGTTCTTCTGGCTTTGCAGCTGAACTCCAGAGAGGAGCAGCAGTTCTCCTCTCGGCTTGGAGTACCTCCTTGCTTCCAGGTAGCTCTGAACTCAGCATGTAGCTTTCTTGGGCCATTCTTCAGAAAAACCTGCCTGTCCTTTTCACACTGAATTTACAAACCTGAGTACTTAACTTTAGACCTCTGATTTTATTCCATTATGTGCTATTTAACACTTCGCTCTTACAGCACCTGCTGTGTAGGCACCTGAATTCTTTATTGAGTCTAACCCTGACAGGTTATTTTGTAACCAGCAATATTTTGAATAAGCTCTTTTTGACAGCTGTAGTTAATGGATTTTAATAATAGATGCTAGGATGAAATGATAAAATAGCCGTTAGCAGATCTTCCGGACTAAAAGCCAGTTGTTCAGTAAAGTTGTTGGAGGTTTATCTGTATTTTTGACTGTGACTGTAGAGGGAGGAAAAGCAGGTCCATAGTTGCCGAGCTCAGTTAATCAGTCAAGGATTGTCTGCATTGCTGAGCTGCCAGTTGGAGGGGGTCCTGAGTTTAATAAGTCAGAATTCTTGAAGGAATCCTGTTCCTGCTTGTTAATGTCTCTCTCAAAGCACTTTTTGAGACACATAGTACCTGATGTGTACGATTCTTACCAGAGAAGCATGTAGAACAGCATTCATGGAGGTGCCTGAAAGCATCCACATTATTAATACTCTTTTTTTTTTCTTTTTTTTTTTTCCTTCAATCTTTCTACCTGTGTTGCAGTAGCAGACAGAAGTAGGAGGTGATGACTGTAGAGCAAATCCAGGTGCACACAGCCAGTTCCTACTTAAATCAGCATAGAAACAGCAGTAGAAGCTGAATACGAGGATAGGTTTGGCCTTTCCATTAAATAGGGGAGCAGCAAGAAGTAGAAAATATAAAATGAACCAATAAAAATTACACCTGCCACTTCACAAAACAAATAGGAAGGTAGCTGGTACTGATTTTAAGCGAAGATTAATCCTTCACCGCAACACGCGTAGGCTGAAGGAATGGTTGAGTTTGTGTGTAAAATAGCAGCAGTAAAATAGACTTGGCAGGGGAAAAATGTATACTGTGAGAGTTTTCTGTCATTTAACTTGTTCATTGGAGCTATGAGTCACTGAGGAGAGATTAGGTTTGATTTCACCTGTAGGAATACCCAAATACCCTCGCAGGTTTGTGGGGTAAAAGGAGAGCCAGTGAAGTCATGGTACTGCTCCTGTGTTGCAAAAAGCCAGGTTAAAATATTTTACTTAAAATATATATATATATTAATAAATCTGAATATAAACTTGAAAGGGGATACAGGGGACAGAAATAGTATAGCTTTGTTTTGTTGCTAGAAAACCAGGGTGTTGTCTTTCCAACTTGCTGTATGATAAAAGCAAACTTTGGGATACTTGACAGATATTCTCAGACCCAAGCATAACACTCAACCTCCCCTCTCATGTACTAAGGGGCTAGACAAGGTACAGTTTGCATTTTACCAACCAGATTCAGCAGCACCTTCCAGGCTTTCCAGATATTAAGTTGGAATTTATACATCTAATGTAAAACCCCTGTAAGCAGTCCTCTTTTTAAAAATTAACCCTTTCAGCTCCTGCCTTCTGTCAGAATACATGGCACTTGCTGTACACTAGCTCTCCCCAAAAAGTGGTTTTATTCTGCAGTTCACCTCTAATTCCAAACACTGCAAGTTGGGATTACTGGACATTACAGCCTAGTAAGGAATGTCTAGTAGCTTAACAGCAGGAGCAACAGACCCAGGTTAAAAATTCAGTGACCAGGAACAAATGTGCCCTTTATTTCAGCTCCCAGCTAAACTCCTAGATGCAGTTTATTTGCTTTAAACTTTCCTCATTTAGGAGAAAAAGCTAATCTTAGGATTTCTTCTTAATCACAGCCACTTCAAATGGGACTTTATACAGCTCTATAAATTAAGCTAGCACAGACGTGTCCTTTGTTTAAAACACTTGGGAATTGTTTGATGGTTAACTATTGAATGGTATCTAAAATACCCAGAATTTCCTCTGAAGAAATGGATGCCTCTCCTGAAAATGACAACATCACATTTACACCAGCAGTGATGGAAGTGTATTGCTCGATGCTCCCCGAGTCAGGAGCTAAGTCTGCGTCTGAAAAATACTGAGCTAAAGTGGTTCTCCAAGGTCACACAGAAGGTTAGTGGCAGGCTCTCTGTCGTTTGAATGAAATAGATTTAATTTTTTTTTTTATCCCACAAAACACATCCATTCGCTTTCAAATGAACTTGAAATTTTTTTTCACATGGAAGCAACAACAAGTATATGAATGTGCCACCCCAAGCAGAGTCTTTAACCTGGTGGGTATGTGTGGCATTTGACAGTGATATCGTGACTGGAGAGTCTATCCTGGAGCTAGAAAGCCTTTTCTCAAAACTGATATATTTCTTGGTTTAGTGTTTTTCTATGGAAGAATTTTGACCAGCCCTCCTGAGTTCCTCTCCAGCTGGTCACCTGTATCCCCCAGCAAATATGTACATGTCCCCTCTTGGAGGAGCAGCAAGACCTGCATCATCTTTGTGATGCTTCTGATAGTACTTTTCTTCCCAAATTTTGAGTCTTGACATAAAAAGGCTGGAATGACTGATACGGTGTTGTGCATACCCAGCTGAAGGCAGGGAGCCAACAAAATGCTATTGTAATTACAAGTGAACATTCTTGTATCATAAAACTGCAAAGAAAAAGCTATAAATCAGAGCTGGCCTGATGGTCCCTGGCAGCAAAGCACAGGATATTTGAGCTCATTCCCTGAGCTAATCAAGAGTGGGATCCTTGCAGAGGCAGTGGCTCATTCCAAGGGAAGGGCATTCCTTCTGTCTCCTGAGTGGTGGTCACGAAGCACCAGCCTTCAGCCCTGCTGGAGGATAGTCTGAGAAGTGCTGGCCATTGTGGAAAACAAAGCAAGCTGAGAACCAGAGGAATTTTATCTTCAAGAGCTCTTGTGCTTGTCTTTAGGAGCCTTTCCCTTTCAGTGTGAGGCCTCCCTTATTTTCCAGATCCTCTATTTGATCACTTATTGTTGTACTTGAGTAGGTAAGATTGTCTTTAACTCAGGTCTCTAGTTTCATGTTTCTGTACTCTTACTGATGACAGCAAACTGAGTTAAAAACTTTCTATGGGTATTAGAAAAATGCAATGAAATTAGGTAGTGTTAATTAATGTCTCTACTTCAGTTCCTGTCATTACTGAACAGGGACTCAAACTTAATCTTCATGTAGGAATGGATTTTTCTTCTATCCTGGAACATTTTTCCTTTTTTTTTTTCTTTCTGGTTCCTCATGAGGATGTAGCTCTTTAAAAATCATTGAATTTCAAGAATAACTAAGTAGCAGGAGGGTAAAAAAGTACTAAAGCTGTTAGCATTGGGCAGTTTTCTTTAATATAAGCTGTATGTGGGGGTTATTTCCTGCCCCTCTGAAAGATGTGGCTTAAGCCGACCCCACATTTATAGTTCATGAGGGGCAAAATAAGACAGTCTACTGTTGTTAAAATAAATAAATAAATAAATTAAAAAGAAAAAGAATCCTGTGTACAAGTGATTACAGCAAAACAAACCCCTGGCTGATAGCTGCACAAGCAGTCCGTGCCCAGCAGTGGTAATCAGCTACTGGGAATGCCCAGTTTCCAAGATTGGTGAGAATTCATAATTAATAGCAGATCTGGGGAGTCTTCTGTAATGAAATCACAATTCCATCTGCTGACCTGATTATGGAGGAGGTAAAAGAAAGAGGGCAGAAATTCAGAGTCTTGCCTTGCAGAGTGTATTATCTCCCTGTTGATAGCAGTACAAGAGCAAGGCAGACAGTGTTTTCTGGAACTGGCCTCCGTGCTGGTTTAAGAGCTGCAATCCTGAAAGGTGAAAGCCCTTTCTTGAACAGATGTGACCCACTTCAGCTCTGATAAACTTCCCGAAAAACCGAGGGAAATCTGTACTGCACAGGATGTGCTCAGCACATTGAGGGAGGGAGCTAGTAATGTCCCTGGTAATTGTGGATACCTCATTGTAGGAGTCGGGTTTTATTTAATTTTTTTTAATAGAAGTATACACATCTGTCTTTATACCCAGCAGCTTTTCTGGCCCACAAGAAGTCCTCTGTGAGTTTCCCCAACTGAGCTCAGTGGGATCTCTGTCAGCTGCAAGATTTATGTCATCTTTTTCAGTCCTGAGAACTGTTCCTTAAGCTTTTCACATCTGGATTTAATTGGAAAGACATTAAAAGTGTGCTAGAAAAGCATATTTTAGAGAAGATCTTTATAGACACTTCCATTAAAGGAGCTGATGGTTGTAGGTTAAAATGGGATGAGGACAGGCCATCAACAGTAAGGACAAAATTACATTACAAACTACTTTGGATGAGAAGTTCAGCCTGTAGCTCTTGGATCTGACTCTGATCCCACTTAAATCAACTTCAATTAGGAGAAAAATACCAGTTAACGCAGTGTAAAAATACTCTCAGACCAGAATCAAAAACTTGTGCCTTTTGGAACCACATTTCTAATTGCATGCCATATATGCTAAACATAATGCTCTTAGCCGTCCATCTAGATTTGGAGCTTTGCTGGGTGTACATGCATGCTTGGAAGATGAGCCTTGGAGAATGCAGAGGAGGGTTGGTTGTTAGGGCTCCGAGGGTGGAAGTACCTTTGAGTAGAATTACACAGAAGCAGAGCTCCGATGCAATTTAGTACAAGGGCTTCCTTACAGATGTTGTAATGCAAGAATCTGCAGCCCTGACTCCCCCGTTCTTCCAGCTATTATATGCTGCTTAAAGAAGCCAATGGGCAGTCCCCTGTAGTCTGCTGCTTCTGTCCTCAACCCCAACTTTCTAGTCCTGTTTAGACTGACGTGCACTTAAAACCTAAGGTAATGGCCTTGGTATGAAAGAACAAACATTCTTTCATTATAAAACTGCTAAAACCAAGGAATCTGATATTTAGGAAATTGCTCCCATGTCTAAAGCAAAGTGTACAGTCTTTAGAAACAGAAACATGTCAAGTTTTAAAGAAGAAGAAAAAAAAGTGTTATTGAAAAACACTGCTGGGGGGGAGGGGGGGGGGATTACTCCTTAGAATATTTCAGAAAAACAAATTTGTTAGAGGCTCTCATCTGTCCTCTCCTAAAAGGGACTCTCTTCCTCCACTGTGTTTGGCATTAATGGGAAGATTATAGCTTGCTGGGCAATAGTGACAGTAATGAGGCATTTCTATGAAACTGGTGGCTGCAGCATAGACTGTTCTTTTATTTTTCTATCATTGCATACCTTGCTTTCAGAATCTCTATCTTGAGCTATGATAAATCGTGGGTAAACTATAAAACCGATTCCTATTTTTCTTGCTGACCTTGAGCCAGCCCTTTATGTGCTCGTGCACCCTCTCTTCACTTCAGTTTCCATCGCTTTAAAAACAGCAATAATAAAGCTGCTTCTGGTCCTTAGTGACGCTTTGTCTACGAAGAAGATGGTGTTTGCAAGGAGAGGTAAAAAGTATTTAAACACTAGTGAGTGTGTTTTAAAAGTTCAGTAACCACGTTGAAATAAACATTGAGTAATAATTAATAGTTTGAACTAGTTGTTGGTTTGTTGTTTTTATTTTTGGTGTACTAATTTTAGAGTGGATCTTGGAGAATTCATTAAAATATTTTGATCTCCCGGTTTTTGACCGCTCTGCATGAGCAGCTGCCTAAGAAACCCACTTAAATAACTGAACAAATGCTTATATCTTCCTGAAATGCAGCTCAGTTTAGAGCTCATTCGTATTGTTAAACCAGTTCTGGCTACATCTACACTGCTAACATGGGTCAGGACCCATTCCCTGGTGGGGAATGACATAGTCTTTGCCTCATCTACGTACTCCTAGCAATGCAGCGAGGGCTACAGTAGTGATGTTAAAAGCAGAATGGAACTGTGGAGGCCAGACAGATAAAGAGGATTGTCCGTTGCGTCGGATTTTACAAATCACCATGAACTTTGACACGGCCAAGAACCCCAATCCCCTTATTTAAAATCAAGAGGTCAAAATCTCCTGCAAGACAGAGAGGGTTAATGACGGTGGAGTTGCAAATCTATGCAGTGTTGTGGAGAAATGCCTATAAATAAATAATTAACTACACCAAATTGTTCTGAGAACACAGCTGACAAGGATATTTTCCAGCCATCAGTGATGAAAGAGACAGTGATTCATGGCCTTTCTTCCCTGCTGGTGCAGGATTTTGCCTGAGGATATACATTCTGCTGTTTTCAGTTTTAGGTTTAAAGCCATGGTTCTTAAAATCTCATGTGTTGGGTTTTTTTTCCCCTGCTTGAGTGTTGTCTCAATTGCATGGTTAAAACATCTACCTACCCATACAATAATTGGCCATCTAAATGCTCGCATTTGGAAGTTTCTAGTGTTTAAGTAGCTTTTGTCTGAGGATACAAAATTAGGTGTAAGATTAATTTGAGATCAGTTGCTGTCTGGTGAAATTCTACTGTATATACGTAGTGAAGATGCTTGGAATTTTAATTTAAAAATCATTTTCTTCATGTTCATAAGTAAGCTGTGATGATGCATCATTCTTTCTGTCTTTGTTATTTTAATTGTAACAAATGAAGAAAAAATCCAAAGTTTTGAATTTAGAAATAAATTTGCTTTAGGAGAACTTGCAGATTTCTAGACCAGAACTGGAGAATACACAATGAAATGGTACTGAAATTATCTGACAAGGGAGGCTTCATAAGGATTTATTTTAACTGCTGATACTGAGGCTGAACTTTCACACCTCACTTCACCATTAGAGGCTGTAGACACATGCAGTAGATACTGGCATTGAACCTGAAAGCTCTCTTGAGTTGCTCGTGAAGTACCACCAACCTACTGGTTTCCATTTGCCATGGAGGCAAAAGTTAGCAGTTTGGTAGCACTTGAAAACATTGCACCTCGCATTTGAGAATATGTGAAGAGGGAGGAGTTGGAGAAGATACAGATTTAAGAACAGTCCCACACAATCTGAACCCCATAAAGATCTTTTAGCAATCCTTTCCTCTCCTATTCCCACCAAGAAGTAAGAATGCCACCTAAACCTAACAGCCAGACCATGACAGCCTCTCCGTGCTGGATGAAGCACTTACATTAGTGTTAAATTCAGTAAGTTTGACTTTCAGTATTATTTGTTGAATACTCTTCATACAGAAACATATCTTGTAATTATTTTTTAAATTGGGTGCTTCTTGGCATGATTTTCTCTCTGTGTGACTAGAAAAATCTTGTATGGAGCAGTAGAACTGTCTCAGCCTCAGTGATCATGCAGCTCGTTCTTGGGCTTTGAGAAAATACTTCGCCATTCACTACTCTTGGAATTACTGCATAGTCCCAAGAATGGCAGTTGGATTTCTAGTGTGGTGGTTCACGGGCGAAAATAAGCCATGCCTGATTAACTCCCTCTACTGTTAACTCAAGCAGTCCTTTTACTTAAATAGGTTGTTGATGAGGAGAACCTATGGAAGTTAAATTCCATATTGAGTAATGTCTTTCAATCCATCCCCTCCTTGGAATATTGAGAAGTGTGGAAGAGTAAGTACACGTGTCCAGTAAAGCTAGGTGGGAGAAGGTGACATGCATGCTGTGGTTGACAGGAGCTCTGCTTAGTATGTCGGAAAAACTGTTCAAGAACAATTAATCCTTGCTTCAGATTACCCCCAGAAAGCTGTATGTGGCTTGTGTGTCATTTAAATTCTGGCTGCGTTGAGTTGCCTGGGGGTAGCATTAGATGTGTGGGACTTGTTCTAAGATACCTCTGAGTCATCATTCTTTGAAGGCAGTGGGCTCCTTTCCTACAAGCTCCTTCTCTTGGCAGTAGTAGCCTTGACTGTAGTGCCTACCAGGTGGTTGTGCCTTGGCGCAGAGATGAATCAGTTTGGAAAAATCTTATTTCCGTGTAAATGACATGAGTTAATCAGATTATAACCCTGCGTTTTTCATGCCTAGCATAAACCGTGCGCGGAAAGGGCTTTAAGTCGTTTAATTAAGGTTTACATTGTGCTGTGTGAAAAGCCTTTCTGAATTTAAACAGATGTTAACATTGGTTCACATGAAATCTAATCAGCTGGGGAGAACAGCACATTGCGAGGAAAGTGGTGAAAACTCCTAGCAGAAGTTACGGCTTGCGATGTAGTAAAGGCATTTACAACAGAAGCTGTGGGGAGAAGAGATTTGTTTGCAATACCCATCACCTCGCTTTTGTTTAGCTTGTAAGTAGCCAACCTGGTAAACCCAAAGGAACTAAATGGGTGTGGCAAGGAGTCATATTTGCTCGTGTAGCTAAAATTTATCTTCCCTTAGTGCATTTCTGTATGCATGCAGGTTTGGGTGTGGACAAGTTAAAGCCAGGTGGAAGCTTGGTCAAAACTTTCTTCATCAAGAGAATGCAAAACCCATCACCAGAAGTAACCATTTTGAAGACATACAAGTTGAAATAGTTGCTCAGCTTTGGGCCACTACGTCCTTAAACTCATCTCTACAGCTGTGATATCGTTGGGGTTTTTTTCAATAGCCTTTAAATGGGAAATTGAAATGCCCATAATAAAAAGTCATGAAGTACATCTCGCTACTGATGCCAACAGCATTGCTGCAGTTTTATAGCACAGATGATACTGTCTTTTGAGGTCTCAATTGTCAGGGCGAGGGGAAGAACCCCCCTGATTTGAGGGGCATTTTTTCTCTAGGCTTAGACAACCAGTGGACATTGATTCTTTGTCATTACACTTGCTACCAGCTTTGTTCGTGCATTTTCTCTGCTGTCATCTCGGCTTTTGGCTTGCAAGTGAAATCAAGGACTAAAGTTACGTCTGTCTATCTTTTTAACCCGGTGTGCAAACATCTTCTCAAGTCCGAGCTCAGGCACAGCCCAAGACTTGTTCATCTATACGGTATGTGGCTACAGGCAGTATGACCACAATGATTCATTTGATTCTGCAAACTCAGTCTTGAACTAAGACCCAGCTACTAAAGACAGTAAAATCTTGCCCTTCATGACCTATTCTGGACCCTGACTTAGTTTAGTTTTGCATCTTAACTGTTTCTGCCCATGATTTTATATCTTCAGAAAACACTGATTAAGGCCAAGCTGAATATCTTGGGGTTTTTTTATGTACTTAGAAGACTGATGTTAGGAGACTTATCGCTAGTAAACAGTATCAAGCAGCGTGTTTATTAGGATTGTCTCAGACCTCCTTGGTCAAGTCAACTGGGAGGGCCTCCGAGAACAACATTTTACAACGTTCAGCTTCATGGAATAATCTGAAATGTAATATAGATTTAAGGGGAAAATCACAAACCACATACTGTGCTAAAACAAACGTGAAAATTTTATCGTGAGGATGTGGTCTTAAATGCACACGGGCTAGTGCAGTGCCTGCTGTTCGTGCTAAAAGAATGATCTAATGTTACTCGATGGTCATTATAAGACGCTTACTCCCCAGAGTGAGAAACAGGAAGAATATTCACAAGTTTCAATGCTATTTACTAATTGCCAATTGACTTGAGGAAAGCTGAAAAATGACTGGAAACATCCATCCCCATCCTGATACACACACGCACTAATAATGGAAATGGCAGCCAAGACAAACAGCTCGCAGCGCGGTGCATCCTGTTGGCATCGTATTTTTGGCACTGTTGTAGCTACACAGAAAACAAGCGATACGAGAAATGTGTAAGGACATCTGTTCTGTAACCTATGGGGCTTCGCTCCCAAAACAGTTGTAAAATCTTCTGGGGGAGAGAAAAATTTCTCTGTATCTGTGCAGATGCTCTATTGTAAGAAAAATATCAATGGAAGGAAGTGTTGAGCCTTTAAAAGAGGAAATTGTTCACCAGATTCACTGTCAAATGTTCCATTCTTTTCTTTCCTTTTCATTTAACCTAAGTTATCTGCTATTCACAAGTTATATTTAAGCCAAGTGGTGGAAATCTGTTGGGACTGACAGAATTGAATCATGGATTAAGTTAGCCCAGTGTCTGCTTGTAACTCTTCTTCGCTGCAGGTTATTTGGGCTGGCTATTCAGGTCACAGCCTCTCAGCTACCAGCTTCCTTCCTGAATCCACCATCTCTGTGTCTGTCTAGGGGCAAGACAGAGAGAGGAGAAACATTGAGGACGTCTATTAAGGTCTCAAGTGTTGTTTACTTACCAGCTTCTCTCAGCTTTGCTGATCCTTCCAAATGTGAGCAGGCTATGGGAGAATGAAAAGGGGGTGTTTTTAAGCCACTGCAAGGCTTTCTTTCCCCTCCTTCTACTGACCTTCAGTCACATCCCATGAATGGGCATTTTAAAAAGGAAAGAAACTTCCCCAGAATTCAAATGGGGTATAAGTAGTGGGGCTCCTCCCACGAGTGTCTTACGGAGAGAACAACATAGTTCCATGAAAAAGAAATCAGATCTCTATAAACCTGAACCATGTTAGGAAAATGGAAGATTAAGAGGGACTGTGAGGTATAGGAGGTTGGGTGAACCCGGGTAGGGAAAACTTTAGCGCTGGGAGCAGCTGGGGTACCTGTGTGGAGAGCTTGTAGGAGCTAGAAAAAATATGAGGAGCCTTGTGAAGAAGTAAGAAGTAAGAAGGAGCCTTGTGAAGAAGTAAGTACAGCCTCTGCTGTAAAAGAAGTTAGAGCTCTGAGGTAGATAGTAGGGAGTGGTTGACCAGGGGTATTGGAGTGGCTTGGGAAAGATGTGGGACTGAGGCAGAAGATGCAGGGAGTAGGGACTTGGTAGTGAAAAGCATGAGCAGCAAAGGTGAGAAGCCTCGCAGTGAGGGGTGGTGTGAAGGGCTGGCTCTTCAACCGTGGTCACACAAAACCCCTGACACCTCTACTTGGGAGATCAAGGATACAGGTACAGAACTGCCTTCCTGCTGCTTCTCCCCTCTGATAGTTGGTTTCAGAAATACAGGAGATCTGAGATCTTATCTTTTATATCACATTTCAGTTTGGGAAGGGCATGGCTTGAAGAAGGGTGGGATGGAGAAATGAGACTGCACCATGTTACAGGCATTAGGATTTGGATGCGTTGCTATTAAACACACTTATCATCAAACACCTCTAGTCATACCTTCATTTTATATGTTTCCTCTAATTGTACCATATTTACTTCCTTGGCAGCCGTGTAGTAATGACCTGTGCTTACAGGCAGAGTTCATTGTTTTATACCGTAATACTTCTTCCCTTGCTGCGAGAAGAGATGCCCCCGTGATCTGTTTCTATTGAGACAGTGGCTAATATTTCTCTAGGAAGTTCCAAAGCAGTTTTTCTGGAAAGCAACCCTGAAAGCTGCTCTGTAATTTATGTGGAATGTCTTGCAATAGCCAGTTCTGTGAGTAAAACAGTAATAAGTAACAGATGTACTCATATTCGGAGCAATTCTAGAAAGGAATTAGGAAGTTTGGGTTGGTCTAATTAATCTCTTGATGATATGAGGATTTCAGTGACCACTAATCAAGATCAGACTGTTTTGCATATCATATGATCAACCTGTGATCTAATCTTGAATGAAACATTGCTTGGCTCTACTTCTTACCAACTGTGATCAGGCTTTTTTTTTTTTTTAACTTTTTTTTTTCTTTTTTTTTTCTTGGTGTAGAAGACTGTA
Source organism: Todiramphus chloris collaris (assembly GCA_025345505.1). Classification (NCBI taxonomy): domain Eukaryota; kingdom Metazoa; phylum Chordata; class Aves; order Coraciiformes; family Alcedinidae; genus Todiramphus; species Todiramphus chloris. The sequence goes on along the minus strand of JANVCC010000070.1, from coordinate 445,933 downwards.
CAAACAAATAAGCTGAACAGATAGTTCTTCTACAACAAGTTTGCAATTCACACGTCAAACCCGGAAGCTAAGAGTGGATATAAAAAAAGTAAACAAGGTGGATTGAAAAACAGATGAGGTAGCAGTTAAACTGCGTAGGAGGAGCAGATGTCTCAGCTTCCTTTGCTCCTTGGTGCTACCTGGTAATGTCTTTTGGATTACCATGCCTAAGAAGAAAGGAGAACCTGATTGTTTTGCTAATGTGCACCAGGAAAAATGGCTATGAGAAGGCAGGAGATTCTTGTGTGCCAGTCCCTAACCATTGAAGTGTTTCGGTCTCAAAGTTGCTAACTCATGACCAACTAAAGTACAATAAGGAAGCAGTCTTGTGCAAGGAAGCACAGGAGCCCAAATAGCTCCCCTTCCTCACGTGATGAATAGTGATTGCACTGTGATGAAAGGGACCCCAGAGAGAGGAGGAAAAGACAGAAATTAGGATGAAGAATTATGCTGCGTTACAGGAACAGACAGAGAAGTTGAGAAGTGAGTAGGCAAAACCCCTTGTTGCCACTGGGAGAAATTATTTGGGTTGAACCAACAGTGATTTTGCTTTGCAGTCAAGATCAAGGATGAAAAGGCAGATGGTGATGATTGTTGTGGCACGACTCGCGTGACTGGAGTGCTGCAATCGATGGCTACCAACTTTTCAGAGGGGATAGGCAAGGATGAAGGGGCAGTGGGGTGGCCCTCGATATCATGGAGAGTTATGAATGTCTACAACTTTATGATGGTGACGATAGGGTTGAGTATTTAAGGGTGAGAATTAGGGGGAAGGCCAACAAGTCTGATATCATGGTGGGAGCCTGTTCTAGACCACCCATCCAGGATGAAGAGGTGGATGAAACACTCTGTAAGCAGTTGGGAGAGGTTTCACTATCCCTTGTTCTCATGGGGGACTTCAACTTCCCAGATGTCTGCTGGAAATACAATACAGCAGAGAGGAAACAGTCCCAGAGGTTTCTGGAGTGTGTGGGAGAGAACTTCCTGGCACATCTAGTGAGGGAGCCTCATGCTTGTGAACAGAGAAGGACTCGTAGTGGAAGTAATGGTTGGAGGCCATCTTGGGCATAGCGGCCACAAAACAATAGTTTTTGATTCTTGGGGAAGGAAGGAGGGGGATCAGCAGAACTGCCACCTTGGACTTCCTGAGGGCAGGCTTTGCCCAGGTGTCCAAGAAGGCTGACAGCATCCTGGCTTGTGTCAGAAACAGTGTGGCCAGCAGGAGTAGGGAACTGGTTATGTCCCTGTACTCAGTACTGGTGAGGCCACACCTCAAATACTGGGTTTAGTTTTGGGCCCCTCGCTGCAAGAAATGCAGTGAGGTGCTGGAGCGGGTCCAGAGGAAGGCAAAGAAACTGTTGGAGTGTCTAAAGCACAAGTCTTTATGAGGAGCAGCTGAGGCAACTGGGACTATTTTGCCTGGAGAAAAGGAGGCTGAGTGGAGACCTTATTGCTCTTTACAACTACCCAAAAGGAGGTTTTAGAGAGGGGGTGCTGGTCTCTTCCACCTAACAAGTGATAGGACAAGAGGAAATGGCCAAAAGTTGCACCAGGGGAGGTTTGGTTTCCCTGAAAGGGTTGTCAAGCACTGGAACAGGCTGCCCAGGGAAGTGGTTGAGTCACCATCCCCGGAGGTATTTAAAAGACATGTAAATGAGGTGCTTAGTGACATGGTTTAGTGGTGGGCTTGGCTCTACCAGATTAATGGGTGGCCTCAATGATCTTAAAGGTCTTTTCCAACCTAGATGATTCTATGATTCTAGAACTTATTAGGAGTTGAGAATACACATCTAAACCAGCAAGGGACACTATGAGATGGAATAGTAAGAGTTGTCTCATGAAAAGAAATACATCAAAATCTCAAGAAAAGCAAAAGAAATGAGGAAAAGGGAGAACTCACTTGGAAAGAAAAAATAAAAAGAAAGATGTGAGCAGCAGATATTTTAAGATGAAGAGGGAAATGATGCCAGTGGATGGGAAGGAGCAGCAAGCAGAGAGCAGGTTAGCTGTGGGACACAGGGGGCTTGTAACATGCGGTAAAGGCGGAGTGGATGGGTCAGCGACAGTGATGATCTGAGGTTTACCAAGATGCTTTATAAAGTGTTTGGCTTTTCCTTTGTTTGCTAGGGCAAAATCATAAAACTTCACAAATTAGATCCCACCTTCATGTGTCATGGGTGGGAGCACCTTGTCCAGCCTTATGAAGTTTTAGCAGCTAGTCGTTACTATGGACAAGTCTGGGACACATGGTCTTTTCTTTAAGGCAGCCTGGCCATTTTTCTGCTGTTATTCATCTCCCCAAAATACACATTGTCGAATAATATTTAAGTTGCATAAACATACCTTTCAAGGGAAGGAGCTGTTGAGAGAATCCAGGCAAAGAATTAGTACAAAAGCAACCCTGGTACTTCATTACAATGGCAGCTCCTGTTCTGGACAGAGTCCCTGCCCTCCCAGAGGAATGGAAATGGAGACAGGGACCCTTTCTGTCCCACCAATTAAGAAGAGAGCAACTTCCAATCTTCTAAGCAGCTGTTGATACCTCACTGTGCAGAGCAGTACCATAGATCCTGAAGGCAGTTTCAATGTTTGAGACGTTACCTTAGGTGACAGTGTCTGTGAAAAGTTACCTTTTTCCCCGCCCTTTGTTCTGAATGCATCTTAGGTGGGAATGATGGAAGAGGAAAATGTGTTTTTCCGTTCTGCTTTACATTTCACCTTCAAGACAGAACTGACCTCAAGTGTTTCATTGTGCTGGGCGTGTTTTCAAAGTCATCCACGTGGAGTCTGAGAGTTTGCTAATCAGCCTTTGCTAAATTAATTACAAAAAAAAAATAAAAATCAGTTGTCTTTTACCAAAGCAGTAAAGGGGGAAAGGAGAAAAATTGTGAGTCCGAAAGCAGGACTCGTGAAGAAGAGAGAAGCTGGCTGATGAAGAATGCACTTTGTGCAGAAAGATGTCAGCTGAAAATTGGTCATTCTGCTGTTGCTGATGCTTCGTAATCATCCCGTCTTGGCTCACTCCGTTGGGCACACCTACTTATGTAGAAGGCATCAGCCTGCTGCACTGTTCAAGGTCTAGCCTTGGAGTGTCCCTCTTCCCATTACTCACACCTTCTGCAATCATCTACAAGACAAGAGTTTGTCCATGGGAGCTCTGGAAAGCGTGGGCTCTAGGAAAACATGTGGTGAGAGACTTTACAGACCGGAGAGGAGAGAATCCTGAAAGTAGATCATGTTCTTCATGTAGGGGATGAAGCTTGCCTTAACACAAAGGACAGTCACTCATGTAGCCAGGAAGAAGATGACATCCTCAAGCCTGTGCACAAGCACGGCTATCTCTCACGGAGCTGTTGTGTGCCCACGCTATTAGCTCTGTAGCATAAATGGCTTCAATATGTAGGAAATTATTTCAACCTAGAATACAAAACTAAACACCTTCCTTTATTTTCTGTTAATACAGATGTGTCAGTGGGTTTTTTGACAACTGATTTTTTCTTTAGGCAGCGTTAAGTGCCTTGAAACAGTTTTCAGAGCAAGGACTGGATCCAGTGGAAGGGGCTATGAAAGTTGAAAACGGATCACATGAAAAGTAAGTCCTGTTTAAATCCTCTGCATTTTAATGCCTGTGTGGCACGGTAGATAAGAAATGTGAATTGAGAGCTTAGTTGCCCTTTTAAACCTGTACAAAACTATTTCCTTTGGAATTTGCATACGGTTTGTGACAATTTGAGACGACAAATGCGATTTCAGGTTTAGCGCTACTGCTAATGTTTACTAATGAGCTATGAGACAGCCAGCCCTCCTATGGAAATCCTAAAGAAAAGGATTTTCTTTTCACCCTATGGACTCTGTGTAAGTCGCATAATATGATTTTTGTCAAATGTGTTGCAGCACGTGATACTGCCTGTAAATAAGGATAGCTATTGGCCAAGAAGTCCTTACATCTGCAAGATGAATTCATCTTACCCTAGAGAATTTGAAGTTCAAATTTCTTTCGGGTCTTAAAGAAAATCTTATATGGAATATTAGCTTTAAGTAGTAGACAATAGAACCAGGTTTCACACTAGATTTTCTGTTCTTTGAAAAAGTGGGATTATCTGGCCAGTATAGATTTTATTGTTTTTACTCTCTCCAGCTGCTGCTCTGTTTACATAAGAAGGTAGTCTTCTGTTACTAAATAAATTAGGAAGTAATAGAATAAAAGAAAAAAGTCTAAAAGCGGCATTTGTAATTTTCAATCGATATCTCGTGGCTATTTATAAACTAATTTAATCAGAAACATTTTTCCATATGATCTCATCAGTGTAGTATTTGAACATAAATATTGTTGTTTCACTTGAAAATGTTACCTTCCACAGTGACCTTTGAATCTCATCTGCCGTCTGGTAATAAACATATCTTAAAAGATGCGCAACCCTGGACCTTACCGCTCTTGTTAATGTATTAATCTTTCAGACAAGTCAAGCATCTGGGAGAGAAAGCAGACAATAAACAGACTAACTCAGGCACCATTGCTCAGGACTGCAAGGACTCAAAGGCTGTCGTCTAGGAGCTTCCCAGCACCCACGGCTGCCACTGCATACTTATAAACCTGTCAACACGCAATAGGGTGTATGTGTACAAGGAAATGAATGACTAATACCATTATTTGAGTCTTATGTGAAGACAACAGTATTCTAACACAAAAGATACTATACATGGTACTGTTTATCCAACTGTGGAAAAAAAACAAAACAGAAAACTTAACATTTCCCTTAGAACTTGAGATCAGAGCGTAACTCGATTGCCCAGAGGCAGAAGAAGTCTGATCATGTTACTGGAGGTTAAAATAACAACTAATTAACAAAAAGGGGAAACTTTAAAATTGATTAATATTGAGGAAAACAAGTCAGCATTGGTTCAGTTATACGATTTTTTCGTAGTGTAGTTTTAAGTTCAGCTTACTGTTTTTTAAATAATGCTTGAGTATTTTAAAATTAACCGATGACAGTGCTGTGATGATTGTAGTTGTTGTCTTCATATATAGTCATACAGCTTATCTTTTTATGCAGACATTATGCATTCTTCATTCTATATGAATATGTATGACTTTAAGATGCATTACTCAGAGTTGTATGCAAACAGAAGTTTAAATTATACGTATTTGCTGAACATGAACAGATGTTAGTTATGATCAGTCTTGATATACTCCAGGAAAAAAAAAAACTCAAACAGATATGGTATTTGATTTTCCTTGCCATGATCAATCAAAGAGGTGTCTTACCTCCGAGCAACATTTTCCCCTTCAGTTCTGCTCTCTGTTGTGTGAAGCACATCTACACACCATCCTGTGTGTTGTACCAACCCACCGTTAGCATCAACTGAGTGTTTTTAATCTCTGCGTTCAGACCAAGAGCAGAAGGTCGGACTGCAACATTATCAAGCCAAGGATGGAAAACCGTTGATGTAAAAGAGCGTTCTTTTGTGAATGGAGTGGCAGCAGAGATAAGATCTGTGGCTGCTCTGTACCAGCATATTTCTTTTAAGTGTGTGGCCAAATGCAGTAAAACCACATCAGTTCATGTGTACAACGAGAGTGTCGTCTCTTTCTTTATTATTCACAGGTAGAGAACTAAGATAATGGAGTTTAAAAAAACCCCAAAGCAATTACAAACTAAGAAATGAGTGCCTACCACTCCAAAGCCAGGGTCCAACCTACTGTTCCCCGTGACCTTTGAAGGTCCCTTTCAACCCCAACCACCCTACGAGCCTATGATTCTATGATCCTGGCATTTAAGTTATTTATTTATCCATTTATTTATTATTTTCTTTTTATGTAAACCTAACGCAGTAAACACACCAAGCTTCTACCAACTGCGTAACAGTCACGACAAGATTGCTCAAGATTTTAGAAGCATGTGAAGCAGGGATCACAACCTCAGTGACTCACGCAGGAAAGCAGACAAACAGCAGTGTAAGGAAATGGAGCAAGGTACAGTGGCATTGATTCACCTCTGGGACAGGCTTTCAGGAGCAGCATGCATCATGCTCTGAAAGCATCAGTGGTCACTGAAAATCCAGAGTCCCTTTTTCTAGTTCATGTTCCTCAGGGGTAGGATTCATTCTCCCTCCAACGGATGAGGAGCCTTTGTCCTAAAAGGCTGCACAAAAAGGGTGTGACTCCATCAGAGAGTCAAGAACCAGATGACCCTTTCAGTTCTCTCACAACTGGGAGATTTCCAGAGGCATTTGGCACCTGGCAGACTGAAGGCACTCTGGCAGCAGCGTACAAAAGTAACTGTCTCTTGCACACCATCTTTCTCAGGCATATGGTACCTGTGCAGCTCTGGGGCAAAAGCTCTGTGCAGCCTGAGGTAAAGTGCACGCAGGTAGCAATTTTAAAGCACCTTCCAAGCCATGGGTTAAAATCCTCACTGAAGAGGCTCCAACGAAGGCTGAGACAGAGCTTTTCCTGGCATAAATCTGAAGGAGGAGTTCCTGCTCCCTACAGGTATGGAGGAGATCACAGAGACCTCCGGATAGAGCTCGTCAAGATATCTCACCTGAACTCTGCGATGTCATTTGGAGTCCCTAAGGCACCCCGAGGCCTTGTCGTTTGACATCATCACTAGCAGCCTCCCAAGAGCTCAAAGAAAATTCTTGCACCAGCGACGTTGCAGCAGCCAGTGAGCTTGTCTCTGATCTTTGGTCTTCTCTTGGTTCACTGCTGTTCCTCTTAATTCCTGAGCTGGCAGCATCTGAAAGCTGCTGGGGAGGGCTTAAGTCCAATCATCTGAAACCCACTTTATTTTCTTTCAGTAACCTGATTTTTTTTTTATTTTAATTTTTTTGGGGGGGGCCGATTTTTGCTTCCTAAAATTAGGATTTGCAATTAGAGGCATGTGGAGTGGGCAAACCTTATACATAGCTTTAATAATTAGCTAAGGATGGTCACTGGAAGAGTGACCGTCATTGTGTTTGTGCATTTGAATGCCATTATGTTTGAATGCTATTATTAGTTAATCAGTATGTTTGAAAGCTATTGTTAGTACTAAAAGGGTTGAGTTTACCTTTATGAAAGGGTTTTGGTTTTTTAAATTATTTTATTTTTTGGATTATACCATCTTTGAGGTAGAGACTTTGTCAAGCTTCTGTTTGCAAAGAACTGAGAAGAGTTTAATTCCCTGTTCAGCATGCATCCCACCTCATTGTGGATCTCGGAGCACTTTCAAACATGAGCAAATGTCATATTTTACAGATGTGGTTCTGAGGTGCAAACTGGTGCTTAAGAGGAAGGCAGGAATAAGGACCAAGGCTTAGGAGAGGCAGTCTGCCTAGTTAGGAGATTACTGAGGGCACTGTGGTGAATGGTTTGTTCAACCCTTTAAGGATTCAGAAGGCAAATTGTCACTAGTTTCTGGACCTATAACATTAATTGGGAGGAATTAGGCTAAAGGGACAGTAAGACCCTCAGGTATCCTCTCAAAAAATCAATTCCCAATGCCTTCGGGGTGTCAGTGAACTAAGAACTTGCACAGGAAAAGGCTCATCACCAATTGGACTCAAAGGACAAGAATTTACACGGTTAAATTTAATATATTAGGTTATCTTCCCCAATTGCACACTGGCTTGTCAACAACTCACCATGCTCTGGAAGTTTCTGTTATCACATCGACACGTGTAGCACTGATTTCCAAAGGGACAGATGTGCTGCTGCCAATGGATGAAAAACACGGCAGCGGCAGGACCCTGGGGCTCGTGGGCTGGAGGAGAGGGTGCAGATTTCTGTCCCCAGCCATCCCAGCATTCACCTTCCATTCCCAGTGGAGCTGAATTTGGCCCTCAGCTCAAGTCCCTGTGGCATTCAAGAGAGAATTCTCCTGGCTCATAATTTTCCCCGATCGATGTCACAGGACATAGAAGTTTTTAGTGCTCATCTGCAGCATTTTTAAAGGGTTATTGTGTAATGAGTAGAGAGGAACCTCAGGAGCTCTTGTGCTCTCTGCCACCTCTCTGAAGCATGAGGAAGGGGCTGAGACACAATGGCTTTTAAAAATCAGTTGGGGAGTAATTGGGCTGAATGATGGCAGGAATATGGAATCTCCTCCTCCTTGGCTTGAAGTGACAATGACATCGAATCCTTCCTAAAGCAAAGCCCTTGATCTTACAGTACTTTGCAACGTGCATCTCGGTGGCGGGTGGCTGCTGGTTGTTCTTGTCTCTCTGGCCTGCTCCAGTTCCCCATGAAACAGTAGGAAATGTCCCACTCCCTGCAGTGAGAGCTGAGCAAAAATGCTAAGCTGGATTTGTTTTCCAGTTAACAGAGGGTTGGGTTTTTGTTCATCTGTTGCAAAACACCGTGTTAAAAAAAGAAACAATCTATGATTGGTAAAAATCAATGTTTCTCCCAGAAACATCCGTCGTTGCACCCCAAAACCAGGTAAGTTTTTCTTTGCTCAAATGAGAATGACCTTTGCAACCCCTGAGAAAAATCAGCAGAGGGTGGGAGGCTGTTTTTTAGTGATGGTGGAGACGGGGGCCGCGTCAGAGCCCTGAACACAGCATTGCAGGGTGGGTTTGTGTGCTTTTTAGGGTCCCGTGGTCCTGGGGTTGGTGGGAACAGGTAGTGACTGTCCTTCATGAGCCTTCCAGCTCAAACACGCCAACTTATCTGCACTGAGCAGTAGCGTTCGGTGGGTGAACTTGGCATAGCTCCCTGAGGACATCTCCAGAAGAGCTGGAAGGAGAAAAGTATCTCCTGAGTATCAGCTTGCTCTGCCTTTCCCTCCCCACAGCCAACGAACCTCAAGCTGAAGGGGTAAGGAACACAAGAAAATGGGGCTTCCCCTTCAGGTATTTACCTCTTCTGCAGGTCCCTTTCTGTTTGTAATTGCATTCCTGAGGCATGATACGAGCTATGCAAGTGTGTACATCCCTCGATGAGACGTCTCTGAAGTGTTGTGGTGGTATGATTTCTATTATTCCACATGAACGGCCCCGGCTTTCATTTTTGATCATACAGCTTGTTATTTGCTTTATGCAGTTAGTCATGGTTGGCTGTGCACTTTTGTGCTTGGTGTTTTAACTCCATAGCACTTCAGGACAAAGGGAAAAACATCAATGAAAATGTTTCTAATCTGTTCTTAATTAAATAGACCTCAATAATTGATTTATGAGAAGAGGGAAAGCAAAACAGAGTGGTTGCTAACCTGAAAATACCACTTATTTAAGGGCTAAACTTTCCCTTATTAATGATAACCAGGATCTAGGGGAACCTGAATACCCATGAAGTTTAATCTGACAGCACACAATAAATAAGAAAACTAACCTGTATAAAAGAGTTTATGGCTTTCACTACAATATGTTACAAATATCCTCGTGCATTGGAACAGATCGCCTAAGCTTGCTGATTTACTTTTGTTCGTGGTTAGATGTGCAGCATAGATTTTCTTCTTGATGAGCTACTGGTACCTGTTAAAAATGTTCAAGGGCAATAATGATAAAGTCAATTTAGTCCAATTCCCTGGTTTAAAATGGCATGTTTCTATCCCCCACCTTATCCCCAGTTCACTGTAGTAGAACTGGCCTGGAGCTAGTTTGGGGGTTTTTACGTTTATTTAGGTTAAAGACAGGAGATCTTCACATGTGGTTTAAAACAAAGACAACATATTTAAATATGGTAAGGAAAAAAAGAAATCAAAATGTAGCATCCATCTCTAGTGCCAAACTCGAATTACCTATTGCTGAAAATATACCTAACTTTTTTAAACTTAGTCTGACCTACACCCAGGCTCTGCTGAAGACAGCAGATTTTTGCCCCTTGACTTCAATAGAACCTGAATTCTATCTACTATTGTACCCCTGAGCCATGTAGCTAGCTAGATCAAATACAAGCGTGACAACCCAAGTACTTAAACTGAAATTTCTTGCCTTGTATCACCATAAAATGACAATTTATTACAAGCCAAACTTGACTTCCTCCTCTAGAGAAACAACATATAAAGTAAAAGAGGTGCAGGGCTTTTTTCCTAGTCAAGGAAGATGTACCAGTCTAGAGTGCAGCACAGTGACTGTACTCTGACCAGTTTTCACACATTAACTGAGAAGGAACCAATTAAATAAGCCCAGAAAAGAACTGGTTCCTCAAAAAGCTAAGTGGCAAGGCGTAAGGCTGGACAGCCCATCTGTGCAGCTCACTTGGACAAAGCTACTTTTGCTGCTGTTAAGTGTTGCGTTGCATGTGATCAATGCAGAGCAGAGAAGGATGTTGCTACTACCTCAACCTTTCTTCTAACTCATAGCCAAAATAACCCAGGGCTAGAATGTTAATAGCCCTGACCTAGTTAAAATACACCAGAGAGGATGAGACTTTCTGACGTATTCTGAAAATCTGGGAAAAATTATCTTGAATATCACCTTTGGTGGCATTTTGAAGCTGCTTTTGAAATACCAGCAGATCTATCAGCCTACAAAAGTAAACGGGGGGACACTGACAAGGCCTTGAAACCCTTTTGTACAAAATGTTGTGGCAGAAGGCGAGAGCAGGAGGCTTCTGCCCCTTCCCTCTGCATCAGTTGGACACTTTGCCGCTGCATTTGCTCAAAAGCTGACGCAAAAGTTTCCACAGGTATTTTAAAAGGATTGTGGAAACATTCTTGTTGTGAGAAGTCAGACTTAATAACTTCCATGATTTTCTTCTTTCTTTCAATTTTATTTTAAATTTTGGGTTACCAAAATAGCTCTTACGACCCCTCCTCAAAGAAATCGTGGCTCGTGGCTTCCGACAAGCAGGAGCGCTTCAAGTTTTGTTGCAGCTGAAGAATAAACACAAAATAAGTGTGGCAAAACCTGGATAAAGGGACAGTTCTGGCTTTTTTGAATGGAGCTAAACTTTTTAAGTATATATCATGTATTTTGTGTGTTATACCATTTTATATGCGTGCGATGCTTAGATATTCCATATACACTTCCAAGTTTCTGTGTGTGTGAACGGATTCAAAGTGCATATATTTGTGTGCGTGTGTCAGCATGGATTTAAATAGATGTGTACAAATGCCAATCTACCTGCCGAGCTGAAAACAGGATGTTATCTTTAAGAAGCACCTCTATTCTAGATACACAAATGTTTAAGTGCCTCGGCTGGGGGCAAATTAGGTATGGAAAAATCTCTGTGCACCCCAGATCTGACACAAAGCATCCCAAAGTGCACAGGCAGCCTGCACTGCCCATGTAAAACTCCAGTTCTGGGCATGTTCAGAAGCACTTTGATCTTAGCCATGTGAACTCTTTCCGACTCCAGACACTTCGGGACGCTGGAGCTGGATGCTCCCTTTCTCTCGAGGAGAGGATAGCCAGTCCTGTAGATGCTCAGGGATTCTTACCAGTGTGGGCAGGATGCAAAGTGCTGGTAAAGGAGGAACTCCTGTCGACAAAAATCTGCTTTTTACTCAGTAGCTAAGACTGGAGATTAACTTGTTCCTTTGCACCTTGCTTCGGAGAACGTCCTTGAGCCACCAAGCCGTGGTCTCTGCTGAGAAAGGCTCTTTACAGAAAGGCTTATGGATTCTTGGAATAAGAAACCATCTATTGCATCTGAAGTCAAGAGGGAACCTTTTTCTATCAAGCACCTTAGCTTTATTTTACTTCTGCATCATAGTTTTAAAAACTAAGGTCTTTTTGCTTTTCTCCTTAACCCAGAGGGTGTATTATAACATCACATAGAGCTCCAAGCTTCTGTGGCCTCCCAGCTCTGTTTATGCTTGCATATTTTCTTTCCCTGGTTTAGTCTTTTAGTTTGGTTTTATAAGCTGGATCCCTTCAGATTCATTCTGTCACAGTTCAGAGAGAAACAAGGAAAGCAAAATTTGAGAACTAAAAGGGTGAGTGCATTGGAAATAAAATTAGCAGTTTTATTTTATTGCTTAAGGCCTTCACCAAGGAACAATTTGTGCAACTTTGCTGAAAGCCAAAGAAATCTTAACAGGAAAAGTCTCAATAGTTTGATAAAACCCAGATCTCCGCTGTTATGCAATTAAAGGTTAGACAGGGTGATAAGAACTTTAATTTACCTTTGGGAGATATTAATCAGATTTTGGATTAATTTAAAATATGCTTCCTGAGCATTTCTTGCCAGGTGACTGTCCGTCAACATTTCCTTTGGTGCAGAGGAAGAGAAAGCGCTTTCCCCAAGTGAGGTGAACCCCCCAAACCCAGATATGCTATCAGGAACATCATGGAGTTCACCAAACTCCATTAATTCCATGATTTTTCTTCTAGCGGCCAGGGAAGGCAGTGGTATAACCTCCCATATGTGCTAGTTGTCCGTGAATTCTGTTGTTATTAATTATCTATACAGCACTGTGCATGTGCACGATGCTTTACAGCCAAAAGATAATATCCCCTAAGAGCTTGCAAACCAAATGGCCCAGTGGTACAAACACTTCTTTGGCTTCCCTAGGACGCAGGACCTGGAACAATCCACTGATGTCAGTGGGCTACTTGTAAGGCTCTGGTAAGTGCTCTGCTGGGCAGGAAGTGTTTGCAGGGTTAGACTGGAGCTGAACCACGAAGTGATCATGGGTGATGAGGGAAGGGAGGGCAAGCGTTCCAGCAGTAAGATCATGCTGTTGCTTTGGTTATAACGAAGGTGTCAAGGGGTTAGGTTAATATGTTATGTTGTTTGTGACCCTGTTTCCAAGAAAGAAAAGCTCAGCTTTATAGGTCACGCAGAAGAAGTGAGCTGCTGAGGAGGAAAACTCGCTTCGAGTGGGAGGAGAGGCAGAGCCCGTTATGTGAGGAAGAGGACTCCAGAGGTAAGGAGGAATGCACAAGAAGACATGCTGGCCATATGCTCAGAGAGTCTTCATCCTCTGCTGTAGCTAACATGTGTCCACTACATCCTTGAGAGCTATTTTTCTTTCCTTTTTTTTTTTTTTTCCCCCCTTTCAATTGAGGGCATTTTCAGAAGTTTCCCAGTGTATTTCCAGCTCTTGGCAAGACCCACACACATCTGTGACATTTAGCTGATAGCCTCCTTAGTGAAGGGAAGGTTGCCAATGAATCCTTGTGCAACTGTTTATGCTACAACCCAAAGCATGCAACTGCCAGTTTCACTCTTACAACACAGGGAGCATTTTTCCTCCTTAATTGAAAGTGTGGAACACAACAGAGCTTTTAAAGAGGGAGAAAACGACCGGTTGAAACAAGTAGTAAGAGAGACATCAAGGAATGACAGGCAGCAGGCCCTCTGCCCAGCGAGACACGCAGCCATGGCCATGCTCTCTTTTAAAAGCAGCCTGGGGACTTTGGGAAGAAGATGGGCTTGGAGGGGACAGAAGAGGGGTCTTTCCAAGGTTGCACAGCACTTTGGTGAGATACATCGATGGGGAAGGAGCGCTGCCTTCGGAGACAAGGCCCAGAGCAGCATTGGGGATGGGGTGGGGTCCCAGGGAAAGGCAGCTGTAGCAGAGACTGCTGAGTCACTTGCTGGTCTCACTGGAAATCTTTCCTGGGAGGCTTTTTCAGCTGAAGACTTTTGCTCAGAAGTGTGGGACTGTGGCTCTAAGCGAGGAGCAGACTGGAGCATCAGCACCTCCAGCCCAGCGAGGACTGTAGAAGTGAACCAAGTGGCTGGAGAAGAACCCTGCCTTCGTGGGGTAGTGTAGGAGCCTGGCAAAACTCCCTGCAGCTTTGCTTTTCTGACAGCTCCAGGAGTTAAAAGAATTTTAATTCCAAGAGGAACAAAATGACAGAAGTGAGCAGGGAAACTCAAGCAGCGGGTTAGCTGTCAGCCGCTCTCTGCAGCAGGAGTATTTTGAGGGTTTTGTGGGAGCCAAATGGATGCCACAATGGTTAAAGGAACCGAGAGACACCTCGTGCCCACACTTGGAGGGTGAGAATGACACTTGCACAGAAACAGACATCACCAGCCTCACTTTTCTGGATCCCACACCCCTTAAATCCCCCTGTGATTTGTGAGGCTCTTTACTTAGCTGGTCTGTGATACACGACTAAATTGATTTCCATACTTTTTGGTTTTTTTTTTAGGGTTTTTAAATAATTCTGACAGATCACAAAGAACACTTGAAGGAAACAGATACATGTAGGCAGATCCATAGATTATGGAGCTCAGATACTCTCAATTTTCTCTGCCCTGTTTGGTGTTTAACCTGTTCTGGAGAGCATTGCAGGTTTTTTCTTAGTTTCACATTTTGTAACCCAAATTTGTACACTTCATTGGCAATATGTGTTGAATTCTACATAAAAAGAACTGGTGATGTAAACAGCCACATCTTGGCTGTTTACAATGTAAATTGTAAATGTAAATGTATTTTTACTAATGTAAAAGTAACCAAGAGGATGGTCTGGTTCTGAGCTTGCTTTCCTTACTGTCTAAAGAGGTTTTGATGTAAGAACCCTATATATATATATATATATATATATATACTCGGTGCTTCTGACACTTGAAACCAGGCTTTTCTTGGTACAAGGTACTCCAGACTGTCACAGCAAAACAAACCCTTGTCCTCCCAGATAATTACATCCCTTCCCCCTCTTAGAGACAGGTTTTCAACTTGCTTCTGACCTCCATCACGAACGCTGTAGCTGTAACACATACAAAATAACAGTAGATGCAGCACCAAGAAGCACTGATGTTCCCTCCTGCTTCCAGTCCGAGATGAGGCTGATGCTTCACAGACCTAAGTGGTGGCTCCTCGTACTCGCTTGGCCCTGAGCAGGCAGCTCCCAGTCTCAGCTTGGCATCCGTGAGTGAGTCAATGAATGAATGAATGGAGACTCTTTCAGGTGACCAGGTCCCCTGAAGTGGAGTGGAGCATACAGAATGATTAAAGAGGAGGTAGTAGCTCTGAGTGAGAAAGGGAATGAGGCTTCCAACTCAGCAGATGGTTGTGGTTCTCCTGCCAACGGCCCCATGACACAGCCAGCAGCCAAGGGGGAAATTCACAGGGAACTGTCCTCGCATTGCTCCTCCTGTCCCTAAGGAATAAATGTGGCACGGGGTATCACCTTAGTCCAGGCAAATGCAGCCTCTGAGCGCACTTCAGCTTCTTTTATCAACAACAACAGAATGTTGCATTAGCTTTTGTATTGAATTGCCAGCAGAAACCCCAAGAGATTAGATCTCAAAGAGGGAATATTATCTGGATGTAATTCAGCTGCCATTGCCCAGCAATTCCATAGATCCCTTTCACTTGTGACTTTAAATATATGGAGCAAGCACATGAATGGATTAGCATACACCATCCTATAATTAGCTATGTTATTAAATTTGCTCAGTAGTTAGGGGGAAAGGGGCTTGTTTGCCATCTGTTTAGAAAGTATCTCTCTTTCCACTGAAATCTGGATATAAAAAACCCCAGACATGTGGGCATGACTGCCTTACATACATTACTGGGATTATTTCCCTTGAGTTAACCAAAGACAAGCATGATTCATATATCAGTAGAATGTTGTGCAAAAATGTGCAAAGCATTTCTTTCACATAACGTTCCTTTTCCTTCCCGTTGTAAATTATGAATCACATAAGCATCGTGAATTACAGAATTTTGTTGGTCTGGGGATTTTATTTTTTCACCGTGACCCTAAAATCTATGTAATGGAAGAGCAATTATACCAGGCAGTATGGTAAATTCTTCCAGCAAAATTGTTTTTTAATCCCACTCTTGTCGCTCTGTAACCACATAGTCATTTGCTTCCATTTCCCTAGAAAACTTGCAATAACCCAACTATGATTTTACAGCCCAGGCACATGCACACCAACACACACACACATTCCCACTGACTTTGAATAGAGAGCATGTTTGTATAGGAAGCTCAGCACTGGTTAGAAAAGGGATCCATGTTAAATATTTAATTGTTAGCCTCAGCTATGTGGAAATTGTCTTAAAAATGTAAAAACAAGCTGCATTCTAAATAGTTTAGGGTGAGACCCTAATTCACACACTCTTCAGTAGAGCTCTGGTCACTCACTCGGGAGTCTCCTGAAAGCTTGTGCTGGGAGAGCACAAGAAAAAGACGGTATAAAACAAAAAACCAAAACATCCCAAACTGAAAGATTGCAGAGTATGAGAAGCCCTCCAGCCTGGTAACTGAGCAGGACCATAAGCTGATATTTCTATGCAGAGCCTTACTTTTAATGTCACTTTTCTTTAGAGAAATAAGTAAGCATCTGTGATTTCCTGCCAACCGTTTAGCAACAATTCCTGCAGAATGCAGATCCAGTGTTTTAAGAGCTTTTTTTTTTTTTTTCCCCAAAAAAATGCATAAAGAACATAAAACATTAAAGGAAGGGAATTGTTAAATACATTGACATGAACAGTCTAACTTCAGTCTTCCTATACAGTCGTCGGAGAGCTTTCAGTGTGGGTCCTTAGAGGAGCTCAAGGGGTGATTATTTATACAGCACGTTAACTGCACAGGAGCATATAAGAGGTCTATAGTTTGGGAACTGGCCATGAATGCTCCCCAGAAGGTGTGGAGTTTGCATCTCTTGCTATTTGCCACTGTCCCCGTGGCCCCTGGGAGCTCCTCCAAGTCATGTTAGAGAAGACGAAGAAACTTTTTCATTTACATCAGCCAGAAGCAGCTGCTATCAGTGATCCAGGCTAAAGTTTCTCTGGCTATGACCTCCTATCTGGCAGTGGTATAAAACAAGTTCTGTGTTGGCTGTTTGTCCCTGCACAGAACAAAGTGGCCAAGATAAACTAGCTGGGTATTCTTTGCACGCAAAAAAAGAAAAGGAAATGAAAAGCAAAAAACAAACTCCCTACTAAGGACCCTCATCCATCTGTTTTTCTTTAGGGATGCTTTAACATTAGCTAAATATCACTTATTTACACCTGAAGAAGTTAAATGATCTTGTTCCCATGAACTCTTTTACAAATGCTGTCCTGGCCTGTGATTTATATAAAAGTAGCTGTTCCCTTAATTTTATTCACAATAGCTTCATTCTTACCATATGAACCTGCTTTGTCAGTATTCGCTTTGATTTATGGAAGATTTCAAACTACCAAAATAACTATCCCTTTTCATTAAAGCTAATCCCCACAAAGACACTTTCATCTGCTGATTAGTCATGCTTCGGCGATCTTTGCTAACCAGAGGCTAAGTTATTGATGTGTTAAAGATGCAATCACAGAGATCCAAGACCACTGAAGAAAATCCAACGTGTTGTTTGACAGCGTCAGAATTTAACGGTGGCTTTGCCTTACTGAACCAACCTGGTGTTGGTCAAATCTCTTCAGATGGGCTACAGGGGAGAAAGGCTGTGTTTAAGTCTATGCAGACATGCTGCGTTACAGATCATGAAGAGAAGGGGGAGGGATTTCCAAAGTACTTCAGGGAAGTGGGACACCCCAAACCTCATTCAGCAGGAACAAAACAAACTCTGACATTTCTATAAAGTCAGATACACGTTTGCCATTAAAACTTGTACACCATGGTTTGTATTTCTCAGGCCTTTTCTTATCTGAATGTTTGTTTAGAAGCTATCTAAGCTAATCCTTCTTGCAATTCCAACCACTGTGAAGCAAAACTTTCTTCCCAGCCATCACCATCTCTGAGCTGTTTTACACGTCTACACTGACAAGCTGATATACCAGCAGCAGTTTCCCGTGAATTCACAAAGATGATCCTCCCAAATGTTTAGCTTTATAGAAGTGCTAAGGAGAATAAGGATTCACTGAGATCTGTGGAAGTCAAGACTAATCCAGCACCAGTAAGGCAGCTTGTAGTATGCTTCAGAAAAGGGAATGTGACCAACCTTCACCTGCAGTAGTCAGCACCTCTCTAACACATCATGGCTACACGATGCATGTTTATATTCAACAAAATACATCCTTGTCGGACGTATATCACAACTTCCTCTGTTATATGTCTACTCATAGCTGATGCTTCACTATCTTGACCCCAATAGCTTTTGTGCTGTCTAATTAAACGTGAGTGAGACCTGCTCTAAATCCCAGCTGGCTTTGCATCAGCTATCACCCATCATTATCCAGGTGTAATAAGATGCACCTCACTCAGGTCTTCTCCATCATCAGTGATGATTGTAGATTATTGACAGCAGGAGGCTGCTGTGGTTGCCACCGTCAGCCTAAGCCTGAAAATGGGTTAGCTGTTTTTGTGTGGTATAGAGCCTGAACAGGCACATCCCGCTGAGCCTGAGCTGGCTGCTTTCAGGGCTAGGCCAGGTCTTACTGCATCGTGTCCTCACACTGAAGAAGATGACATCATGGAGGCCCCTACACAGAGGCTCAAGAGGGTCCCAACCCAGTTTGCACCATAGAATCACAATGGGAGTTGAGGTGGCTATGTGCACCTATCAAGGTATCTCTGCAGGAGTCCTTCTGAGGCCACCTCATGCTGCTGCTTCTCCCACAGCCCTGTTACACAAACAGACAGGCACTGACTGCACTAACTCACGTGCCCGCTTTGTCCCGTGTTTGAATCTGCTCTGCAGATTATCCCACGCTCCCCCGTCTCTCCCTCTGTTAAATGGTCCAGGTTTGGACTCTCTGTTCCATGATTTTAACATGACATGTGTTTGGTCTGGATCAGTTTTGACAGATGCCTTTCTTGTCTTCTGTCATTCAATCTCAAGTGTTGTTCACTGGTAGACTTGATCCTCATCTTCCATGTCCTGTGCTAGAAGACGCTGGTAATTCTCCTTCTGCCACGTGCAGCCTTGTACTCATAGCACTCCTTTGTGTTACTGATTTTTTTTCCCACATGGTTGACATTTCACCCGTATTATGTCAGTGTCCCTTACTTCGCAGCACAAGCTCATCATCTGTCCTTGCTGTTTAGTAAATCCATGGGCCAGATCAGAATCCCCCTTTCCTCATGGATATTAGGCAGAGTGCAGTATGTACAGGGTTCATGGCAGCCAGCTTTCTGCCTCCTTTCTAGCAGCTGCTTCTTCATCTGGTGTATTTTTGCATGGACAGCATCCAGTTCCAGGGCAAATACTGCTCCTCTAGGAACTTTCTTGGAAGCCTCTGGCTGAGCTCAGTCCCACAAGCTCGGATCCACTGAGCACGTATAAATTGGTCCATTGCTAAATGGTGCTGGAAAGCCCTGCTGAATATAGGAGTATGCCAGGAATGCAAATCTGTGAGGTCCTCATTTCAACTGAAATGCCTTCTCGCTCACTTTGTCTACCTTTAAGCTTCGTTCTAGCCTTCTAAGACCCATGACTGCTCCACACGCCATATCAAAGATTTGTTTTCCCTAGGCATAAGTTATGATTGGGAGGGGAAAGGAGCTGAGCTCTGTACCACAACTGGAGCTGGTCCTGCAGATTTCCTGCTGGATGATGCCCTCTGAGTCCTGCGCCAGCCATTTCTTTAGTACTGTTATTATAGCAAAATAAGCCAAATAAGCCTATCAAAGTTTTACCCCCCTCCCTATATAGAAGGATTTTGTCTTATTGGGACAGTGTGACCTTAGGCTGCGTGACAAGCAAAAAAAAAATCCTTTCAATACCCAAACGAGATCAAGTCTGCATTGATGTGTGTCAGGTCCACCACTCGTTTGTTCTGTGATTGCACATTTAAGGCAGGGGTTTAGTTCCTATGTTTTGTGCAGCCTAAAGGGAAGACTGAAGAATTGGATTTCCATTTTGAAATACCTTTATTTCTTCACTTCTGGCAAATGATAAATTGCTGTGAGCAATTGATCAGATTAAAATGTACAAAATCACTCATAACCTGTATACGTCGAATTCCAAGGCAATTAGGCTATTACTACTGAAGAAAGACAGCACAGAGGAAAAAGTATTTTCACTGTGACCTGGCAGTTAACTGACTCAGAGACAGCAAATCTGTGAACCAGTCCAGAATATTTCAACCAGCTGGGATGGATGATGCTGACACACACGAGACATCTGATAGTTGTGTCTCACTGAGGCAGTAACAGCTCTCAGTGTAACTAACAGGTGTCCTGATGTTCCAGAGGCTCTGAATGATCCCACTCTAGTTTTATTCTAATGAAAAAGAGTTTAGTTTGCATCCACATTGACTGTCTGCAGACTGCTGGTTGCTTTTGAGTAGGTAGGTGCTGATGACAGAGGTAATCACATTGTACTGCTCTTTGGGGGACTCTTCATCCCTGTTGCAGTGCCTGGACAAGAGACACAAGGAGTGCACCTCGTTCCTTCAGCCCAGGCAGCTTTCTTGACTCTGATACTGAGATGAGCACCCAGCTCCCTCACTGCTGCTTTGCAGATCTCCTGAAGAATGAACAAGCACTTCTTTCTCAAAGGCCATCCCATTAATTGGCTGGTGAATGCTGATGTCCATCCTTTCACTGATGGCTTATCAGCACTTTCTCTTCTTTCTATCTGAGATGATCACAGCGTCACAGAAATGTTCCTGGTGGAAAAGACCTTTAAGATCACTGAGTCCAACCATTAGCCTAACACTTCCAATCCCACTGCTAAACCATGTCCCTCAGCACCTCATCTACACATCTTTTAAATACCTCCAGCTTCTCTGTGGTGGCACCTGAGAAACCACACGTGAGGAGGGGTTCAAGGATGGGAGCAGCGAGTGAGTGGCTGCGTGGTGCTGGACCTAAACCATAACAGAGTCAGCTTAGCTTTCTAGTTCATGAGAAGTTCACCCAGAGTTTACATTTTCCAATATTTTCATGGTGACTAACAATGTCACTGAACTCCAAGGAGGACAATCTTTTTGGCCCTGGATGACCAGCTTGTTTTACAGGTCCCAACCTCATCTTTGGCTCTCCTCACTCGCATCCTGTTGTCTGAACACTTCCTTTGGCTCTGAAATCCTGTGGCCCGGTGACTCTACAGACTGTCCCATATTTCCCTGACCTGCTACAGAATCTCTTTCCAAAGGGTATCATTCATCACTTTGTTCCCCACAAAAGGAGTTGAGGAAAGCAAAAAAGTGGCTCGTGCTTGCCAGTAGCGGAGAACCTGACAGTGTATCTGGTTGGAGCACCTATCTTGGTGGCAGCTAACTGGAGTCATGATTAGCTGCACACTCCCTCCAAAAAAAAGGTCTTGGCTGGGGCTAGCAAGTTAGCTGGGGTCCCTAGGAGGGGAAAAGACTGACCTTGAATGGAGAGTGGATGAATGTGGAGCTGACCCCAGCCCTTCTGAAGCTTCTGAGAAGAACCCAGGACAGAAAGAGCACATGGGCACACACACGGTGCTCCCTTTGATCCCATTACAGTATGCAGGCTGTAGGAAGGCTGCCTGGCTTAGGAAAGTCACGGTGACAGTGCATTGCCTGACTGGCACAGGAAAGTTTCTGTGTTTATGGTGAAACGACCAAAGCCAAGGCCTGATGTAACTCTTTTTATAACCAAGCTCATTTTCTATCCCACAAACAGGAAGGCAGAGGGGCTTTGCAAGAAAGGGAGCTTTTCTTAAGAGGATTAACATATTAACTAAAAATAAAGATTGGACATATTTTGAATTCTGAGGTAATCTCCCTTTTCTGGTAGCAATAGAAAACACTCAAGCCTCCCTCCTCTGCTTTCTGTAGCGCTCAAATTCGTACTAGCCAGTAAATTCATTAGGTTACCCATATTGCACATAAAAAAGATATGCCTATGCCTGGAGCACATACTGATGTTTGGGTCCAGATGATCTAGTGACTGGCATGTTTTGATTCAGCAACCATGTGCTACATATTTTACCAGAAGGTTTATTTTTAAGTGCAAGATTGGCCATTTTTTACTTACTTCCTTTACATTTTTTTTACCATTCCCTTTTATCCAAACGTGACCGGGGAGAGGATGTTCTAAAACCTCCTATAGTCTCTGCTTAGCCTGCCATAGCCAACCTCCTTGCCCTCCCAACAGCAGGGCCAGAGCCCGGAGGTGGAGACCTCCCCGAGGGATAGCAGTGTCCACCCTGAGCTGCACTGACTCAGCTTGGCCACTTCCAGTCCTGGAGGAAACCCCTTTCAGCTGGCAGCGTGCTGTGGCTTGCCTGCTGTTCACCATATGCTTTGCAAGCACATGGAGGCTTTTGCTGGTCCTCACAATCACGGCTCCTGTTCAGCTTTTTTCAGCTGCAAATACGTGTCTTGCTAAGCAAGAGGATACAAGGACCACCCGTTGCTCTGGGCTTCTCAGCCTGGAACTCCCTAGCAAGAATGATCTCACGGGTGGCCGGATGATCACCCCGGGACCTTGGTCCAGGGGGTTACCTGTGGCATCCACTTCAGAGAGCACCTAGAAAGCCAACAGCTCTGCGGGGGACTCGGTGCGCCCGCTGCCTGTGTTGTCCCCAAGCTGAGGAAGGTAACTGATACCTTTTCCCACCTATCAGCCCCGAGGGGAGCCTCTTGGTGCTCACACTCAATGCAGGCTTTGTGACTAGTTTTACCACAGCAGATCAAAGACTTCACAGCCCACCTTCCCCAATCCATTAGAAAGCACAAGGAGGCCCCGTGGGGAATTATTCTGGCTGTCCAGTGGCACAGCCTGGGTGCAGTGTGTCTGCCAGCCAGCGAGCCACCCTTTGCCTTCATGTTGGGGCAGATCAATTCCATGCCTCTTAACTACCCCGCTCTCTTAAAATTATCACTTCTTTCAAGCTTCAAAGACAGCTGAAATCTCTCAAGAATTGTTGAAAAAAGAATGCCATAGCATTTTTCTGCAGGAACCTTCCAATGGGTTTCTATGCCTAAGTATGCGTGTTTATATACGTACACATGCACACACAGACTGCACCACTTCAGCCAGGGACTTTCTATTTCATTCTGTTTGGGCTAACACTTGCACTTTCATACCAGAGATCACTGAGAGACAGAATGAGGGTCATTAAGTGTATTTATTAGCTTATTAAACTGAACTGCCTTCGCTGTTGCAGCTGGAAACCCCAAAGTCACACAACAAGAGCCCAACAGGCTTTAGCTGATGAGAGTGTAAGTATCAGATTTGCCAGGGCTAGCAAGTGGCAAGCCCAGTTCTGGTATGTCATTTAAGAACCTGCCATGAGGCACAGTAGGTCATTCTCAACTCATAAGGGTAGAGTTGCTCTGGAAGGAGATACAGGAAGACTTTGACAGGATCTAGTGGTATTTATCATAAGCAGCCAGGGAGCTCTTAGATACTTAGCTGCAGGTCTGGTCCAAAGACCACTGAAGTGAGAGGAAAGACCTGAGCTGGTTATATGGCTTGGTCTAACATGTTGGGCTATTTTTTGTGTTGTTTTTACTTTTCTTTATCAAAGTCTATGTGGAAAATGAGTTTATACTTTTAATTAAGTTCAGGCAGGAGGAGAGAGAGCCCAGTGGGTGCTGGCTGTCTAAATGGGGTGTATCTCCCTGTGCACAGGTAAATGCATTTCTGGTTTTTCACTAGGCAAAGTGCCTTTCTCCCAGGCTGCTGTCTGCAGCGCAGCTTTGAAGCCATGAATGGTTCCTCTTCTGCACTGGAGTTCCTCGTCACTCCTTTCAAACTTCTGGGGGTCTGTGATAAGGGGGTCTTCTCGGTGCCCTAAGCATGGGCGCAAAAAGCCTGGTGTCAACGTGGGATGGGGTTCTGCTGCTCACCACCTCCCCCCTGGGGCTTGGTTGTGGGGGGGACACTGCTGAGGAGCTCAGCTGCAGCAAAGCCCCCTGACTGCGGGGGTAGGTGGACTCAGCAGGGAGCTCTGGCCCTGGCAAAACCCCAGGAGGGCCGGGATCAGTCTTCCAGCCCCACGAATGCCACAAGGGTCGGGATCCTGGAATTGCACAAGGGTCACACAGCCCTTTGACCCTCACTTTCTGATCGTCACGTGAGGATGATAGGAAAGGCTCCAACCCTCTCGAGCTATTTCTTGAGCTGTAGTCCAGTACATGTGAGGATAGTAGGAAAGGCTGCAACCCTCTCGAGATATTTCTTGAGCTGTTCCTCTACGGCAAAGACGAATGGGCAAGTCCCTGGAGCAATGGCTAGATTCAGTATCATCCACATGTTTGGCCAGAGATGGCTCTGCATCAGCAAAAAGAAATCAGAAAGGGCTTAGTCACAAGGAAGTACACTTTGTCTTTAAAAGCTCCTCTCATCTAAGCAGCCTTTCAAACCAGGGAGGAGAGACTCCCAGGGCACTGGATGAGCAATGTAGCCAGGTGAAGACAAAAAGCTACTCAGCTGCCATGAGAGAGCTGTGACTAAGAATGATGAGTCACAAATCCTCCTTCTGCCTTGATATGTATAAAAAAAAACTCCCGTGTCCCTTTTCACTCCCATTACAAGGAACTCAATGAATGGTTTTGCATCATTTTCCAAAAAGCAGAAGGAAAACCCCTGCTGAGGTATTTTTTACTCTCACCCTATCTCACTGTCCTGCTCTAACGCCCACAGTTCTCCTGAAGATACAGTCACTGCTTCTTCAAAGTTCAAGTGTAGGGGGACCTTGAGCTGTTCTGACAAAAGCCTTCCCCTTCCCCCCACCCCCGCCTGAATCACTGGAGTGTCACATTCTTCTTACTGTAATTCTCTACAGCAGACTGGGATATTGTCCGAGATTTCTTGTAAAGCTGGATGGAAGCTGGGATATGTGTGTGTGTGTACATGTGAGCGCGCCCGATGGCCACTAAATCATCTCAAACTCACAGTTGGAAAATTAATGGCCGTGTTGGCTGCTCTCTCATGATTAAGAGTGTGGATTCAAGTTATAGTTTGAATCATAGAGTCGCAGAACGATTGATTTACTTCTTCAGGCATCGGCCTTCCAAGCTCTTTGTTAAATGCCATACACAAACACCACAAAAGTGTACCCCAAATAGCTGAAAGGCATGAATTCTAAGTATCCCCACACCTATACACACAGTTGTATGATGGCTTAAACTGACATGAGCCAGGAAATTCAGAGTTTGGATTCACATGGCCTTAATTCATAGCTTTGCACACAGCAACTTTTCTCTCTACGGGGCTGTATTTTAAAAGTACCCAGTGGGACTTAGCCCCGAATCTCTGTGCAGCCCTCACTGTATCGCCTCTTCTTTTTTCAGCGTTATCTTTTGCATTTTTTCCTCCTCATTTCTCAAAGGATAACACTTTAGAAAGAGAGATTGAGAAAGGACTAATTAATTTTCTAGAAGACCAATGTTAGTTTGGAAGCATTGGGGTGGTTTTTTTTCATTTTACTATTTCTTAAACATGCGTATGGTTTATATGTTCTTACCAACACAGTGAAAGATGCTAGAATTAAGCGATCCAAGGACTTAGCAGTTAAGAAATGCCAGAGTAAATTGCTTGCACAAGCCCATTCACTTCTTTTATGCTTATGTGCAGGGAGATGGCTCCACTTAGGATCAATCCCTGTTCACTTTGGCGCTTGCTCTTATCAGCTCCCTCTGCCCTTCCTGTCCTCCTGGTTCCCTGTCACTTTGGCCAAGCCCAGTCCTCCAAAGCCCTCATCAGATAACAGCCTCTCAACCCTCTCACCCTTGTTTTTCCACCGTGCTCTGAAGCTTCTGGCCCACAAAAGCCATCTCCCAGCTCCCCTGTCGAAGCGTGGAGGCTCTGGGACATCACAGTGGAGGAAACTAGCTGTACATAATGCAATTATTTTGCACACACACAAATACATCTTCCACCAGCAGATCTCCCACGCGCTCACGTCAGTAGAGGGTACGAATATTCCCCATTTGCAGATGAAAGCAAAGGAAGGACACAGGGGCTAAAGGCAAGAGACAAAAGACAATTTAAAGTCAACCTACAGGACATTTGCTTGAGCTGAGCAACCTGGACACATGGGACACCCTGTGCCTGCAGAAACCTTCCTGTTCACGTGCAGAAGTGCGGCTGACGTGCTGCAGAGCAGCAGCTTGTCGGGGAGCTGTGGACATCTGTTTGCCTGAGCTGCTCAACATTTAGAAATTGGAAGATTTCTGTTTGCATGGAGGAAAAGGAGTACAGGTCTAAAAGGCCTGAATTAGACAAAAAAAAAGAAGCCAAACCCACAAGTTGCTTGCCCCAGCCTCTTGTTTCCTCAGGCATAAAGATGGACTTGTCCTTTCAGAGCTTGCTTTGAAAGTTTGTTTGGCCCTTAGTCCAAGAAAAGAAAGAAGAAGACTGAGTCCCTGACAGAGGGGCTCTTTCCTCTAGGAAACCAACCTGAAAAGTTTTGACTGAAGAAGGAAGCAGTAGCCAAAGCATTGCCACCCCTGCTTTCTCACCATGCAGCTTCCCAGAGCCTTCCCTGCCAGAGGTAAGCAAGGCAGCCCAGGCAGCTCTGGGACTTGTCTGGAAAGCAGCTGAGTTCTGCTGCCTTCTTCTGTATTTTCTGGTTTTCACCTCGGTGACTGGTCAGTTTAAAAAACAATGCACTAGCAAGGCTGCCCCAAACCAGGCTGCAGTGCCGTGCCCCTTCCTCAGCTGCCTGGGCAGTTGCTGCGCTGCTAAATCTGCCCAGAAACGTGCTTCTGAGAAAAGCCTGAGCAGAGGCACTGCACTGAGCAGAGTGCTGGCTGACAGTGATGTGAAGCAGGGAGCACCAGGACTGTCACCTGCAGCTTGAGACCTCCAGGGAAGCATAGTTTCTGATTTTTTTTTCTGTCTTTTTGGTGTAAGTAAACAGGATTGCCTCAGAGAGACAGCTGACTCCATCTTTGGTTTCCCACACAGCACCTGCAGCTCCACACACTTGGCTAACGTTTGGGTCAAAGAAAGGGTAACGTTAATATAATCAAAAGTAATGTCATGAATTTCACCGAGCGCGTGGTTTTAAAACAGCCCAAGGTCTTTTGGGCCATGGACTGCTGGGATTCCAGACCTGAAACTTGTGGGGCATTCCCAGTAATGCCAGCGGGCACTAGAAAGGGTATTGTGCATATTCTAACTGACAGCTTGATTGACCCCGTGTTCTCAGGGAGCCTAGAAAGGCTTTCACCCTCATAGAGACATTTCCAGTGCCCTCCAAAGATGTGCTTCAGGGCTTCGGCTCTGCCGCATTTCCCACTGGAGTTAATGGGACCAGTGCTGAAGACCCCAGTCCTGGCACTGGCCCTGTGCAGTTGAATGTAAAGAGCATACAGGATTCACACACTGAAAAGAAACAACCCCAAACCAAATCTAGAGTACTTCCTTAACTCTACATCCTCTTACTTATTTTGTCCAATTCCTAAAGCTGCGTTTTTATGCAGAAGAGACAGAGAAGGACAACTGAGCTGCAAAGGGGAGGAAGGCACAAAGGCTTGCAGGAGACCCTTCCCAAGCAGTGCTGTGTGGCAGTACTGGGGCATTAAATCTCTGCCTCCGAGTGGTCCTCTGGATTGTTCAAGCTTCGAATTCCTGGTTAAGAGTTGTTATTTGGATCTCACTCATTACTAACAAAAGAAAAGGGTTTGCACGTCACCTTACCCACTGGATCATCTTACCTCCTTGCAAATCCTTGCTACACGAGTCCCTCTGCCTCCTTCCCCAGACAGTCACGTTGTGTTAGATCGAACCACAGCTTCTCACCCCACTCTAAGTCTTTGAGTTTGCTATTTATCTCATTTGACTGCTAAACCTGATTCACGTGTCGGCTCCGTGGACATCTAAGCAGGGAGCACGCTTCCAAAGAGCAGTGGTTATTAGCAAGTCCGCACACAAGGCAAAAGGGCATTTGAAAACAAAGCTCAGCCACAGACTAACAGAATTTTGTAGCTGTCTACCACGCATGAAAAGCAGATCCTGCACACAAAAATAGCTCCCTAGTTCTTAAATCCGTATTATCTTGAACTGACTTTTAACCAGGTGTTTCCACTTTAATTTGATCCCAGGCATTCCTAGAGGTGATGTAAGATCCAGATCCACAAGGTAATAATGAAGTCAAGAGTTGAAAAATTATCAAAGCCTAATCTGGCAATTTAGTTCCTTGTAAATCATCGTGGTTAGTTATTGCAGGGCCATTCTTACCAACCAAGTTCTCTGGAGGCTTCACATTAACTTTGCCACCTGTTTGACTGTCAAAGAGATAAATTTCCTTGAAGGGAATCTTCCACTCCTGACTTTATTTATGTCTGGGGGGGGAAGAGGATGGATTGACTGGGAATTTTCAATGGCAAAGGTCTGTACGTGCTGAATCAGGGAGTGATGCGATTCATTTAATCTGTTTGGTGTTACACATAAGGTCCCAAAATGAAACATATAGGATTAAGAAATTCTTCTGGTCTGTTTGCTGGACAGAAAGATCTAATGAAATGGAGACAATTGCTGCTTTTTTTTTTTCTTCCTCTTTCTTTCTTTCTTTTTTTTTTTTTTTAACAATCAGACCCAAAAGTCAAAAGATCACACCAGAGCTATTCTGTAACCTAACACTGCGTGTCTGTCAGAGCACCTGTGCACTCAGTGTCCCGATGGCTAATACCCAAAAAGTGTATCACTGAGGTTAAAAAAGCTCTTCTACTGGGACATAAACAAAAAGCCAGGATAATAAAATTACCTCGATGGGATGGATCCTACAACTAACTGCCTGGGTTACCGCAGCAAACTGTCTGACAACGTGTAGGCTCGGAGCTGTGCTAGTGAACGGAGCGGCTTGTGTCTTCAGTCAAAGATAAAGCAAAATACTTTCACAAGTTCAAGCTCAGAGACTTCTACATGAAGCAGAAGCTGAAATTGCTGCCTAGGGTTTGTTCTTTTAGGGAAGTCCTTTGACACAACTGAAATTTGAGGGGGCTAGAAGTAAAGAGTGAAGAAAAGAGATTTTTAGGTTTTCAATCTGTTATTTCCTGCACACACCAGTTGCTTCTGACAATGTTTTCTTGAATTCCTTCAGTTTGAAATTATATAGCCCATAGTGCAGGCTTTGTAGAGAGAGGTACTGGGTGTGGACAAATACATACCCGGAAACCCTCATCCTCTCCTCCTCTCATTAGTTCTCTGAATCTTCATCCAAACCACATGGCTTATTCTGTGTAAAATCTGTCCACGTAGAATCAGAGAATTACAGAATGGTAGGGGTTGGAAGGGACCTCTGGAGATCATCGAGTCCAAGCCCCCTGCCAGAGCAGGAGCACCCAGGGCAGCCCACACGGGAACAGAGCCAGGAGGGTCTGGAAAGTCTCCAGAGAAGGAGACTCCACAGCCTCTCTGGGCAGCCTGGGCCAGGCTCTGTCACCCTCACAGGGAAGAAGTTTTTCCTCCTGTTGAGGTGGCACTTCCTGTGTTTCCCCTTGTGACCATCACCCCTCATCCTATCCCAGGGCACCACTGACAAGAGCCCGGCCCCTTCTACTTGACACCCACCCTATGTAAACATTAATGAGATCCCCCTCTCAGCCTTCTCTTCTCCGGGCTAAAGAGACAAGCAATTTTCTACTACTCGCAGCAGTTTGCATATATTTGTCCTAAGTGGTACCACAAGAAAACGGCTTCCAGGACTTCTCCACCCCATCTGTGTTCCCGATCTGCATAAAGAAACCTCTTACCTGATTTACACAGAGTCTCTCATTTTCAAAGGTTCTTGTTGAGTTACTCCGTGCTCATAGAGACTGCTGGCAGCAGTGGCGGGGAGGCTGTGCCTCCACTTGCATGAGGGCAGAAAGCTCCTTGTTCCCCCAAGATGATTTACCTGCCAACATGGTGAGAATAACCAGCAAGCTGCTCTTTGTCATCGGGGGGGGGGGGGGGGGGGGGGTTGAAAGATTTATGAAAAAGGGGGGGGGTGGGGGGGGGAGGGGACAACCGTCCAGACACAGAAAAGGTCTGTATTGAGAGATGTAAACTAAGGAACAGATCAATGAAGAGGAACTGGCAGGGCGCTGGAAGACCATAGAATGGATTGGGCTGGAAGGGACCTTAAAGATCATCTAGTTCCAACCACAAGCAGGGACACCCCCCACTAGACCAGATGCTCAAAACCCCATCCAACTTAGTCTTGAACACATTCAGGAGTGGAGCATCCACAACTTCCCTGGGCAACCTGTGCCAGTGTCTCTTCACCCTTGGAGTGAAGAACTTCTTCCTAATCTCTAATCTGAATCTACCCTCTTGCAGTTTAAAGACATTACCCCTCATCCTATCACTACAAGCTGTCCTAAAAAGTCCCTCTCCAGCTTTCCCACAGGCCCCCTTCAGACACCAGAAGGCTTAACAACGTCTCCCAGAGCCTTTTCTTCTCCAGTCTGAACAACCCCAACTCTCTCAGCCTGTCCTCATGGGAGAGGTGCTCCAGACCTCTGACCATCTTCGTAACCCTCCGCTCCAACAGGTCTATGTCTCTCTTGTGTTGGGGCTCCAGAGCTGGACACAGTACTCCAAGTGGGTCTCATGAGAGCAGAGGGGCAGAGTCACCTCCCTCAACCTGCTGGCCACCCTTCCCTTGATTCAGCCCAGGATACAGTTGGGGCTTTCTGGGCTGCCAGGGCACGTTGTTGGCTCCTGTTAGACTTTTTGTCAACCGGCACCCCCAAGTCTTCCCCCGCAGGACTCCCCCTACTCCCCCAGGCTGTAGCTGTGCTTGCGATGGCCCCGTTCCAGGTGCAGAACCTTGCACTTGGCCATGTTGAACTTCATGAGGCTGTCACAGGCCCGCCTCGGTGCCCCTGGATGGCATCCCTTCCCTTCCCTCCAGTGTGCCCAGCATGACAGATGGGGAGCTCTTGCATTGCCCATGAGGTTCAGTTCGTGGTCCTCCCAGGGTCAGACCCCCCCACCCCCTGGCAGGAAGAGGAGGCAAGGATGGAGCACCTCGGCAGGTGAGAAACTTCAGAGTCCTGACCATGACACTGGAATTGTCTTCAGGGAGTGGAACTAGAGGAAAAACTCCAGACAGTGACAGCACAGGAAGTTACAGCAGCTGTAGGAGCTGCGGTTAAGGAATTTCCCAGTGGGGCTTTAGCTTTTGCTTTGCCTTGCTCCCTCCAGCCCAGAGTGCCATATTAATTTCTCCACTTCCCAGCCATCCTAGTCCCACAAGCTGTTTCGTGCAAGACTTTTCAAGGCAGCAGATTGTGTTATGAGTCCCCAGTGAGAAAATAATTTTTGGTCCAAACCCAAATGTTTAGTAACAAGACTCGGCTTCCCAAGGTGAATCCCAGGAACACTGACAGCATCCCCACATCTGATCATTCAAGCATCAGGAGGAAGGCAGAAATGAAAATAAGCTTTTTTTTTTTTTGAGAAAACAAGATCCTTGGGTCCCACAAGCTCAAGGGCTGTGGAATTTCATGTGCAGTTTTGCCCCTTCAATAAAAAGGGGTGACCTTGGCTGACCTGACTGCTCTTATTAGAAGCTCTAGGTCTTCAGAGGAGAATCTTCGCAGGGGACTGCAAATATTTATAATACCAGAGAAAGTTAAAGCTGCTTGTTGGAGACTCTGGGAACACTCACCTCCAAGTCTATTGTACTTGCTAATTTCAGCTAAAATCTCGCATCTTTTCCAGGAATGGAGAATGTGAGCATAACATTTCTTCCTGTTCCTATCCCAGTCCCAGCCCCAACCTGTGTTGGACAGTGGCTTGCTGAAAGTTACTGCTGTTCTCATTCAGAAAAGGTGAAATGAATGATTTCTTTGAGAAAACACCATCTCACCAAGAGCTGTGGCTCACAAGTGCTTCCATATTAAAATGGAGTTCACATTATTTTTTAAAACCTACTCCCAAATCTTATAACCTCTTCGTAACCCTCGCAGGGAGCTCAGTTTGCTCCCTGTCTCTAAGGACAGCTACACATCTTCTAACTGCTTCATTTGTTCTAGCTTGCTACACAAAATAAAGGTGGGAAAAAATGTTAAAGCACGCCGACCGACTGCTTGAACAACCTGCGTGGTCAGAACCACTCTCGTGTTCCTCAGGCATCCCCAGTTTAGCCCTGGGACTAACAAAGTCTCTGATTTTGCACTTGCTGGCAGATGATGTATTACGTGAGCCACGTGTTATTTTTAAATGTCAAAACTGTTAGTTAAACAACCGGAGAAGCGGTCACTTCTCTAAGTTCAGCAATAAAATAGAGAGAGCGATTGTTTAAGCGATTTGTATTCCCAGCCACTGCAAGCAGAGGAAAGCTGGCGTTTCTTATCCGGGTGTTTGGATTGTGGATACAAGGGAGAGATGAGAAAATCCATCTACCAGTGGCTTTTTCTGGACTGTTCTAGCACTGGAAGCCTTGGTCTCATCTGCCTCATGCCCATTTCCCAGCGCTGTAAGCACTTGCTGGACAAGAAGCCCGTGATCCTCGGCATTTCAAGCATTGCAGTTCACAGGCAAGCCCTGGGAAAGCAGAGGCCTCGAGGAAACGCTGGTCCCTTGGAGCCATGGCTGCAGGAGGGCTCCCACTCTCGCCACCGGAAGAGAGGGTGAACTGGTGGGAGTAACGAGATAAGAACTGGAGCAGAAACCTCTGCGCAGACACCCATAACACGGAGAGCACCGATGCTACTGGATTTGGGGATCTTTGGGAGATCTGAAGTGCACCCCCTCCTCTAATCCTGCTCTTGACATGAAACTCCTCACCTGAAATGCCAGAGGTTTAACTAGCCACAGCTGGAAAAGTCAATATTCCTGGTTCTCAGTGTGGCAGGAAAACCTAACTTCCCAATAAAGCTAGCACCCTTCTGCCTGCCCATCAACTCCTGACCTAGAGACCTCACTTGTATCAACTCAGGTTTATTGTAATCAGTGGATCAAGATGTTCTTGCCCGTTAAGAAACTAGAACAAGTTAAAGCTAACTTATCTGTAACTTAAGGAGACACATCCCAAGGAAAGTTTGTAGTTATCTTCTAAGGATTTAGTGATTTTGTGACGCTTGATGTAGCCGAGAGCACAACAGGCATTCAAAATGCACTGGCTAGTCCTGAGTGAGTCCCAGAGCAAGGAACTCCTTGCTCCAGAGCATTGCTCTTAAGTTAGGCTGAAATGGTTTAGGTGTGCTGCAAAATACAAGGGTACACACACGGGCACACACGCAAGGCTAGTGACTCCTGAGCAGGCATGGGTGTAGATGAGCCCCAGCAGATGAGCTCAGGACTACAGCTGCTTGCAGCTGCAGTGGGAAGGGGGGGCTGGATGCTAACACACGAGTGGGACACTGAGCATGCACACACTGCAGGAGAAGCTGCTGGCGCAGGGTGTGGAGGGGAGATCCCTAGAGTCTTCCTAGCACCCCATTCTTCCTCTCCTGCTAAAAATCTGTCCCTGGACACAGCTACTAGCTTTCCTAATAGCTCAGCTCTAGCTGTTCCAAACATCTCACTGCCACAGCAGCTTTTATCAATAATTGGATTAGGAAATTAGGATCCTAGTTTAGCCCAGTTAGACACCATTGTTTGCCAAAATATTTTCAAATCAGAACCATGTAGCATTGTGAAGGCAGTTGGGTCAGCCTGAGCACAAGGGATGTGCTTAAAGTTTCACATTTTTCCAAACACATTGTGGATCCTTGGCCAAGAGCTACACGTGCCCAACTCAGGAAGAGGGAGACAAACATTCTGCCCCTTTAACTTACACACAAACACTTGATCCTGACTTCTGCACATTCATCATTTAGCTCAAAAGCTTTTTTTTTTTTTTTTTTTCCCCTCCATGGGAAGTAGAGCTCTGCAAGCCCTGAAACTTTCAAGTCTGTAAGCACTGTAAATCGACACAATACTTTAGAGAAACTTGGTGTTACGGGTCAGCTTCTTATTTTTCCTTTTCTGTCAAGCTGATAAATGTCTTGAGTATCAATATATCAAACGTGCTTCTCAGTTCAAGACGACAATAGAGATTCAGACATCTCAGAGAAACAAATGTGCATTAAAATAAGGCTATGCAATAGCATGAAAGTTGCTGTACTTGGTCTTAGTGACTTTGCTGTAAGAACATGGGAGTTAATTCAGCCCCGAGGAGGAAGTCATTAAGAGGCTTGTTTTCAAAAGAGCATGGAGTTTGGAGTAAAGGTTAATGTAAACAGTTTCTTTTACTTCAATTTCTAAATAGGCTTATAGTTTACAATGCTATTCTCCACACTTTGATTTTATTTTGTATCTTTTATATATATATGCACAATATTACAGCTGTACTGAAAACACTGCATCCTCCACAGGTCAGTTTTATGTAGATCTAAATGAAGCTCCACAGAAAACCAAAATGAACATTCTTCAGAAGCAATTTGATCAGTTACTTCATTGATGTGTTTAGAAACTACAGAAACCTGTCAGCTCCTAAAGCCTAATGTCACAGTAGTTACTGAGAGACTGAAGAGATGACACCGCAAACCATGTAGCTGAAAGAGGGGATGCAGGAACTGAGCAATAAACATTTGAACTGTATTGATACTAAGGAGCTACAGAACCAGCACAAGTAGCTTTCATCACCTTAGTCCTTCAAGGAAGCACTCCAAACACTGTTTTAAGGAAAAGGTGGTTCACTTTAATAAACATAGGCATTGGTCACTATTTAACAAGACACTCTAAAAAAAGTAATCACAATTTGTCCAATAGTAGTTTACAAGTGGATGGTATACATTAAGATACAGAGGTAGAAGTTCACTTTTACAATGCTTCACTAATACAGATTACCAAATTCAAGGCACGAAATTGTTTGCTTTACAAAAAATACTGTAAAAATGTCATTTGATGTTCTACAATGTAAGTACAACTCAAAAAAATCTTTACACTCCTCTTTATTCTGCGCGTAGATTTGCATCAGGCATTAGTCTATTTTTTCCTTTGCTAATAATTGGCATATGACCAACACTTACATGAACAGTTTGTATCTCAGCTGAGGTGCTTTGTCTTTTAGGCACAAGTCCAGTTACAGAAATTTAATACAAGAGCTTCCTCGAGGGGTGGGAGAACTCTGTCGGAAGTAAGAATGAGGAGGAAGAAAAACATAGAATGGGCTCTGACAGAGAGAGATAAAAGCGAGCACATTTCAAATCAGGTGACTTAAAAATAAATCTGTTTCAATCATAGAATGCATTCCTAGAAAAGCAGATTCCCAGTACAAGTTTGCTCTGACAGGATATGAGACATTCATTTGCCTTTGAATTAGCAGAGATTTAGACATTTCTCTTTATCTTTGTTTAAATAGAACACACAGTTGCTACAAAAAAAGTTACATCACAATTGGGCCATGTGTCCTTTAGAGAGCTTGGGTGAACACATCAAGGGATGCGTTCAGAAACTGTACTTAAAATTGCTAAAAGGTAGCTTAGATCAAGATTTCCCTCTCTTCCCTTTCCCAAATAACACAGGGAAAGACAACCAACCTCTGAAACATTGCATCTTCTAGCTGGATACAGCTCTTAAAAGCCTTGGCAGGCTGAGGAAGAGATAACACACAGTGCATCCCTGCGATGAGTAGTATGAGTAGTTTACTGTACATACAGTGATATTCTAAAGGACAATGGTGACAGCTACATTGTAAATTCACTTTGCTTACCTTTCACATTTCCCAAGTACTCTATAGTCAGTTTTATTTACAGTATATATATAAAAAAACCACATTGATTTTTAGAATTCAATACACAGGTTTAGGACACAAAAGAATGCCACAGTAAGATGCTGACATTTGCATCTGTTAGATGCAAGTGCACTTCACAATTCCATCATGTAGCATTACCATATTCACCTATAAATGTCAGTCCATCCAAAACAGTGTTAAATGCCATTTTTTGCTTCGTTGTTGTTTGTAGCCTGTTTCCTTTGAGCAATGAAAGGGTACATACACTTGTCTGCTCCCAGAAATCGGTACATGCACACAACTGCTTCAAAGGGCAGAATACTGTGAATAAAAGAGGTTATAAAAATTGTTAGAAGTCATCACAGAACAAAAGCTCTGCTTACACTATATACTTAGTCTCCTTAAAAGCAACCTTGGAGAGCCTTCTTAAGAGACTCAGAGACTTTGTTTCACAGGAGAATTGAAATTCTAAAGACTCAAACACACAGGGAAGCAGAAATGAGGAGGAAGTCACACTCTTGCTTCCAGATTAGACCAGATTTTCTGCTGCTTCTTCAGAAGCACTGTGATCACTTCTTTTTGGGGGAAGAGCAGAGTTAGAGCTTGGGAGAGACAAGGGCATCATAGAAAGTCTCCTTAAAAACAAAGCATCTGCTCAAAGCCACATCAGCAGAAGTCATCAGACACGTAAGTACTCTTTAATGTGGGATTACTGTTAATGCCATTCTTTGATGACCAGATGTCTGACAACCTTGACTTACATTCTAAATTCAATAATCCATCCTCAAAAAGAGAGGTCCAAAGTAAAGAGAACAAATTGCCTTTTTCCCCCTCCAGATAAAATTCCAAGAGGTGACTATGTGATGGCTACAGACCCTTCTCCTCCTTCCCACATCCACAAAATACTACTTCTATTTCAAGTGTAGTACTCAGGGGCTCTGTGGAATGATAAGAGGGGATTTCCTCAGCCCCTGGAAAGAGTGGCAGGCACTCATTCAGTGGAAAGCAGTGCCATTAGGAGTAATGATTACTGAAGCACTCAGCAGAAGATGTCATTGGTACAGGTGTCCTCACTGCCAGTAGTACCATTTGTGCAGTAGCAACTGGAGGGCACTTGATCTATCAAGTGCTGCTGCCTGGGACATGGATTATGCAGAAGCTTTCATCTCTGTTGGAAGTGAAAGTGTCAAGCCAAGACAACGTGAAGGCCCTTTGGTGCACTGCTTGTGCAGAGAGCACTGAACACCCTCTGAGCTTCTGGTTGAAAAAGCTAGTTCTTGAAGATACTGACAATGGTCTTGATTTGTTGGCAGAAGAGACACATACATACTCTCTTTCCAGGAAAGAGGTGAAGGCTCCTTTGTTTGGTGAGCCTGTGAGCATGAGAGACTTGAGGCAGGAGAACCGCTGCCCTGGAAGTGGAATAAAAATCACCAAGGTTCTCGGTTTCAGCCATCCCTTGCAGAAGGAAAATAAGACAATTCTGTATTTCCAAGATTCCTCCTGCATACTATGGATTTAAAACAAACCCAATCAACAAACCCAAGAATCTGCAGGCAAGGCCACCTTCACACTGGTTCCAGAGACAAAGCACTAGAGATTCCTTTGCTGGAAGTTGCCCCATTACTAAAGAGGAACCCATAAAATGGAAATAAATGTTGAAAAAAAAAAAACAAATCAGAATGTAAGGAGGATGGAAGATACCAGAAGGGTAGACCAAGGATGTGCAATAGATAGGATATCAGTTTTATGGAGCTTCCCAAGCAAGCAACTTGCACTCATGCAAGCCAAGAAAGAGACTTACCAATTCTAACAGCACAGCACCTGTGGCCTGGGGGGGGCAGAAGGGTGTGTGTATCCAGAAAGTGGATATGTTCATGTCTCTTACTAGTATTCTGTAGGCTGTATTGCCACCAAAGTGACACTTCAGCTCTTACCTTTTCATGAAGGTGACCATATACATGAGGCGAGGCGTGCAGATCATGGGCTGGTCTGTAAGGATAGCTCTCATAGCCTGCTTCACACAGTATTCTGGCTTCAAGGGTGGAAGGAAAGGCTCAATTTCTTTTCTGAAATATTTGATTAAGATAGATTAATTATATGCACAAAGGACTGCAAACCTGAGTCCATGAACTCTTTCTTTGGAATGCCTCAGCAGGGACACAGATTTCTATTTTATATTCACTGCTAAGTTACAATGACTATAGCTCAAAACTTAAGTTGCCCAAGTATGAAAAGACAGAAGACACAATTAATTCAGAGTCTTTGAGTTTCATGTATTTAAGCAGATATAATGCTTATTTTAATATTGTTATGGTAATGGTTTAGTTACCTTCAAGTACTTTTACAACACTAGAAATGCGGAGCAGAAGGAGAACTTCACTCACCTGATCCGGCACCCTCTAAACATTCCTGTATCTACAAGATAAGGGCAGACTAAAGTTGTTTTGATTCCGTCCTTTTCAGCAGCCTTCAGTTCATGGCTCAAAGATTCATGGAAACCTACAGCTCCAAATTTGCTGGCGCAATAATCCTGTTTTGGCAATGAATGAAGCAGAAAAAGGCTATTTATAACAGACAGGTATGAATCATGTTCAAAGCCAAAGCATATCTGAGGCTATCCTCCACAGATTTTAAAAGCAACAACAGAAGACAGCCACTGAATAGAGCCTCACATCAACTCATCGATCGCTTCACTTTTGAGGCGATTAACACACAATCATGAAAGCAGGAAAGCTGAACACAGGAGGATATTACCTTGAATTCAAGTCTTTGAATCAGGCAGGCTCACGTGGCAAGTTACTGCAAATACCAGTTTGCTTAATCTTAAACATTACAACCAAAGGACTGAGATACCTAATGACACCTTGGGTCAGATCTGTAAAGGCTTGGAGAGTTGGCAGGGCATAGGTGGAAAATCTTAAATGCTTTCTTTTTAAGGTTAGCTTTAATAGAAGATATTAATGGAGTGAGAACACCATTTAATTTTCAGAAGAGCACGTAGCTTGAACATCTCTAAAATACTAAGTTCAGCAACATTAAAAAATAATTACATAGCATTCAAGTTTTCTGCTGGATGTGTCCACCTTTGCTGGGTGGTCACATCCACAGTCTAGGAAATTCTCTGTATTTTTCTCAAGACAGTAAATACTCTACAAACCCTTAAGTTACACCAGCTTCACTCATTTCTGTTACAAAACACTGCAGTTTAAGGTCCTGGACTGAGCCTTATCTAGCTGCAAAGAAGCCTGTGCTTATGGGGTAATATAACCATTATTTGTTAGATGCATTAATTAATTTTCACTAGCTGTATGCTTTTTGTTTTCACTTCTGTATGTGCTAATGACCTAAAAAAGCAAGATAACTAGCTCTAATCCTCACCTAGTTTCATGTACCAAACAAGTCCCACAAATAGTTCTCAAACAGCTGCTAGCAACTGGACAACCTAAGGCTTTTAACTGGGAGCCTAGTAAAGCAAGTGAGCTATATATTTGGGAAGGAAAGCTGGCAGCATTTTCATCAGAAATAGGAAACAGAAAACATTACTTTTGAAAACCTTGCCTTTGCCTTATTAGCACTGAAAATCTTGACAGGAGTAGGTAGGTGGGCACCTTCCAGGCTCCTAAATTTAACAGGTAATTCAAAGATTATTTAGCATTCTGAAATCTTGCCTATGCTGAGCAAGATGTGCCAATGGAGTGTTAATTATAATCCACAAACCTCCACTCCAGCAGTACTGAACAATCCCAATGAACTTGCAACCGTCACAATGTGTCCATGATTCATTTCCAGCATCTTGGGAAGGAATGCTTTAGTGGTCTACAAAGTAAAAACAAAACAAACAGAACCCGAGGACAACAACAAAACCCAACCACACACCACACATAGCACATTTGTGGTAAGTGTTCAAAACCTCTAGCTCAGTTTATTATCAAGAGTTTAGAAGTGCAATCACCGTACAGGTTTTGAACTTCCGAGTTGGTCAAAAATGCCAACAGACAATCGACAGCTTGTTTGTGAATTCAGACAGCGAGGATTAGATCTTCAGAAATCCTAAGGTTAAAGGATCAGTTGAGCTCAGATGTTTATTTTTCTGCAAGAGACTAGTTATCAGAAAGAGATAATTTGACCCTAAAATGGAAGTAACTTTTTTTTTAAGACAGAAAAAGGAATGCAAAGTGTTTAACTACCCCATCCAGATCAGTGTTAAGACCAGTGCTGATTTTCAGTTCTAACGGACAGTGTGTTTTGTTAGTTATGATTAGTTTGATCCAATTAACTTATCTTGGGCATTTTACATTAAAAGAAATACTAGAGGAAGAGCTTTTGCTGATGTTACTTTCCACATAATACAGTAAAATATCTGCTAGTCTAAATCACTTTCCATCTTCATTAGTACCCATAAGCACTAACTAAAAAGACATTTCTATTATCAATTCCTTATTTTAAGAGTTTCAAAATAAAACAAAAGCAAGTCTGAAGATGAGACTTTGATTTTAACCTCCACTTTTTATGCTTTGATTATAAGAAAGTTTGTTTCTGTTTAACAAACCAAGTCAGGGTTAACATCTTAAAAAAATTAAATTTTAAGCAATAAATTGAAGACATTTGCTAGAAGATCAGCCCTGCTAAAATACCTGCCTGTCTCATATCTTTTGTGAAGCTGACTCACTTTCCTTTTTTAGTATTAAGCAGAGCACCATATATGATTATTAAAACAAAATCAATGAAGGTAATAAAATAAAGTTAAGATTTACTTCAAGCTCCTAGGTGGTCAGTGTGTTATATGAGATCATTTTTAAACTGCCAAAGAACTTCAGACAATGTTTTTTAATTACAAATATGCCTAGTTAGTATATAAATCTATTAATGACAGACCTAGTATTCTGTTCTAATTCACTCAGTACCATAAATGCTTAATCCTCCCAGAAACCTGCTCTTCCCACATAATTTGGATCCAAACTCAGAGCACACAAATGCCCTTTGAGTATTTGCTACTTGCTTAATTGTTGGTTTGAGTTGTGTCAGCTGCATTCTTAAAAAGACATGCAAGCTACAGCTGAACCCATCTAATTCCATTCTGCTGCTGTCCACATTTTCCAATCACAGAGGTCAGGACAGTTTTGCTCTAATGATTTTCACATGTTCTTGTACAACATTGCTGCCTGCAGGTGTTAAATGACTAATCCAGACCTCCTAACACCACACAAAAGAGTGTTCACTGGACAGCTGGCAGATGATAGAAGATTAACAGACCTCCTGACTCCCTGCCTTTTCTACTGTTGATTCGTGCAGCTCCTAAATTCTGTCATAACTGCATAACAAAGCTAATTATAAAAAAATCCGAGAGCAAGCTGCCTTGCATTTGTTTCTTTCCTCATGACAGGGATCACTAAACCTCTTATACAGAGCCTCGGACAAGAATTTAGTTCACTGTTAAACTAATCTGTGCCAGGCACACAAAGTTTCAGCCTCTCTCCCCATGTTGCATGGCAACAAAGCCCAGTCATCACAGGGCAGCACCATCTGAAAAGGTAAGAGGCTTTGCCTGGATGGCACTGAAATTTTACGGTGTGCTATTTAATCTGCAGCCTGCCTTATGCACCCCAAGACTGGGGGTGTGTACGCCAGCCCTGACCCTCTGAGCTATCCCTGTAAGACAGCCAAGCTCCCAGCTCAGCCCTGCTAACAATTTACTCCCCTCCGGAGCATTAGTCAGCTCCATCAGCAGTTTCCACTTACGTCTCAGTTATCTGTCCACATCACATCGGAATGACTGATTGCCACTTCACTTTGCCAGAAAGCTTGATAATGCAGACTGAAGCTCTGGCTGAAAACCACAGCAACTACAGAAATGAAGAAATGAAGGGGCACTCGCCTTGGAGTTTGTCTTGGGGGAAGAGAAAGAATGGAGAGAAGTAGGAAAGGATTTTATTTCTTCTTCCTACCACTTTCAAGGCATGAATCAATGCTTTCTTGCAAGAGATAACAGGCAAGTTCCCCAAGCTTTGTTGGACTGGCTTTTCTCTTCTCTCTACTCCAGCACTGCTTTGTTTTGTTCTCCCCTCCTTTTTTTTTTTAAATATGATGAACTCTGACTAGGTCTCTGTAAGGACCTATATCTACAGCTGAAGAACAGAACATTAACATGCATATATAGATATGAGTGATAACCAGAACAGCTATAGAGCAGTAGGTTTCAGAAAGCCTGCTCAGCTATGCTACACTCCGAAGCGTTAAGATTACAAAGACTGAGTTTTCAGAGCTTGCAGCTCAAGTAACTCATTTTTCAACCAAGAGGAAATTGGAATGTGACTAAAAGCCTGTCAAGGAAAGTTCTGGGTGACATCTTCAGCAATTCAAGAGCAGACCGAGCAACTCCAAGCAGCAGAAACTACCGCAACTTCACGCAAATCATCACTTAAAAGGCCATTTATGGCCACATAGGAAAAGACTCGGCTCTGAAGACAATTAGCAAATAATTGAAATCTTTACATGAGACCCCCGTGTTCTGGAACAGCCTGTTCAGAGCAAGCCCCTGTCATGGGACATCATCCTGCAAATCCATTTAAAACCCAAAGCTGAGGCAGTCTATGAAGATAGCACAACTACCATATGTGGCAAACTTAGCAGTCAACTCTCAAGGTTTCAGCTAGATGGGTGTCAGAGGAAGTCACCTCGGTGGCTGCCATCCTCAGCCATCTGCAAGAGCTGGGAGTCAGCACTTGAAACCAAGCACTGTCAGAGGCAGGCACACCCTCTGAGGGGATGCAGTCCAGTCTCAGTAAGGCCTTGCCCGTTGCTCCTCCCAGCCTCCTCTTGCTGGGAAAAACAATCCCAAAGCAAAGTTATTCTCTTTCATGCTATAAGCAATCCCCAAATAAACCAGCATCCTCCCTGAGCTTCTGGCACAGCCTGCTTCTTTGATCAAAGCAGCTTCTTCCCTACTCTGGTGCCCAGCTTTTCTGCTCGTTACATAAACCAGATCAACCTAATTTGTTTCTAGTTTCTTTCAGCTACATCTTCCTACCAGACCTAAAGTCTTCTGTGTGCTTGTTGTGCTGCTGGGAAACTAGTTAATGAGTTTCGCCAGTTTGGGGCAAGATGCCTCCTCAGTGGCCTTCCCATCTGGAGCTTGTCTGAACAGGTAGCACAGCCCACCTTAGTCTCCCAAGGTGATGCACAGACACGTTCATACTCCATAAAAAAGTATTAGGAGAAACCAAGCAAGAAGTGTGTTTTGTCCATGGCATTACAAGTGATGAACCAGGCCCCCAGTATAATTCAAGTGATTTAATCAAACTATCTGCCATCTGGTTTGATCCTCTAGGTTTCAGTTGAAGACGTGTACCCAAAACATTTTAAGTGCTTAAAGTCAGAGCTGGGTCCTTTATTAATGACAAACATAACACTTCTCAACACTGAGGAGAAACCTTTAAGTAGAATATAGTGGATGAAATGAACTGTGTTGTGATGCATCAGGGAAGTTATGCAGTGTTTGACATCAAGAAATTCAAGTTAACCACCCTCTTCACTCTTTTTTTATGTTTGTTTTTTTTTTAGAAAAAAGCTAAAAAATCCCAAAAGGATAGTGGCCAATATTAATTTTCTAAGATGCAGTAGGGTTTAGATACAGGAACTATGTGGGTAGATAGAACATATGAAGCTATTCTGAATAAACAGAGCTAGTTTAAGCTTTTTGGAGCCTAGATTCCTAATCTTCTAAGCATTTTCCTCCATGCTTCTGAATATACCAGTAAGAACAAACTATTCCCAGTAGCTGTAACCAAACATCTATTTCAAGTGCACACAGCTTTAATGACTTATTTCTCAAGTGTGAAACCGAACAAGCATTTACATGTCACTTCATAGCTTTCCTAATCTGTTCTCAACATTTTGGTTTACGGCAAATTAACTTCTAACAGTCTAGCACTTCTTCCCTCCCCTTCCCCAAATTCTTTAGTTCCATTCTTAATGAAACAAAACTCAAAAGATTGTGCAACACAAAGAACAGCACAGCTGCAATGTCAAGACAAATTAATCTAAATACAGCAACTGAGAATATGAAGAAATACTGTGTTTGGGAAAGTGATTTTTTAATTAAATTTTGGATTAATTATTCTTAAAGAAGAAAGCAAGCATCCACAGAAAACAATGTTAGCTGTATGCAGCTCAAGACAAAGGATACTGAGTGCAGAAAGCACACCAAAGTAAAGTACATGCTACCTTGTGTTTCTATCAAAGAATGCAAACAAGCAGATACCAACACGTAAGGTCCTTTAAGTATCTATTTTTCAACACAGCAATCTTTTTCCATACCTTCTGCCCTCTGATAATGTTCAGCAGCCCTTTTAAACTATTTTGATGGCATAAACAAGCTGCTTTACTGTAAGACAGAAATTCCTTTGTGCTAAAGACATACAGACCCTTCAGGTAAGGAGGATGGAGCACAGTTATTTTTCTGGGACTGATCAAACCAGGAGAGTTTTTGCATCACTATAGATTATCCACACCAGTGGTGTACTGGTATAACAGATAAGGCATTTCCTCCCAAGCCACAGCTACTCCTGACTGACAGGACAAATGCATAACAGTGTAAACAAGTGAACTGTTTGGGTAAATGTATTATTTTGCCTTCATGTTAAACACAATTTGGCCAGACCCAAGCAGCAATATTGGTGTGATTAGTCAAGGCCTTATCCAGTCAGTTCTGGGAGCTAAGGTACCAGAGATGCCAACAGCCTGTTGCCAGGTGTGTTAGATAATGCTAGAACTGCTGTCATCAAGCAACGGAGCCAGGGACAAGGTGTTAGTTCAAGTTTTTGTGTAAAATACACATCATATCCTCTCACGCCCTCAGCATGGACATTTACCCTTCCTTTCTTCCCATTCTTCTCCACAGACCACACTGCAGGTTCTCCTGCTCCCATAGAGAGCAGCATGCGGTCAGCCACTCCACCACAGAATGAAGCACAGTTTTCCACATGCCCCATTTCTCGTTCCATTCCAGTAACTGAGAAAAAATGCACAGAGGTCTGGCAAGATGGCACCTCTAAATCTTCTGCAGCCAGGCTGTGGAATCCTTGCCTTAAAGTAGGTTTGTCCAGACTAGGAAGCCTGGCACTAACACACTGCATGTTAAAAAGGAAAGAGAGGTGACTGAAAGGCAGACAAAAACCCCACAGCAAGCTTATCAGTGCTGAAGTTTTCTTTCAGCTACAGTCACCCAGGCCAGACTAATTCAGAAGATAACCACTTCAAGTTTTATAAAACTTTATAAACACAGGGTAAGACTTCACTTACAGGATTTCAGTGAAAAACGTCCCCAGTTTTAGAAGAGGCCTTGAAAGTATACCCTGGAACTGTGTAACTCTCAAAGGAGAATGCATTCAAGTTAGAGACTAATATCCAAAATGCCTTCTCATGCATCAAAGCATGCAGTGACAGGCCTGGATTTAACCATTTATTTTCCTGCTAACTTCTGTATTTGTTTCCAGTGAGAAATGAGAATAATTACTTGTCATTTGCACTATCATCTCAATTACCTTTC
This sequence comes from Todiramphus chloris collaris, assembly GCA_025345505.1. Lineage (NCBI taxonomy): Eukaryota > Metazoa > Chordata > Aves > Coraciiformes > Alcedinidae > Todiramphus > Todiramphus chloris. The sequence continues at coordinate 400,997 of JANVCC010000070.1, read as the reverse complement.
CTGTATTATCTCCACATCCTTCTTAAATTCCATTATAAAAGCATCCCTGAAATATTAGGTCCAGGTAAGATTAGTAGCTGTGCTAAGACTACCTGAAAATAACAAGGACTGAGTTGAAGACCAGAGAGACCACACAGCACAAAGGACAAGGCTCTGCCCTTAACAGCCTGAATACAGAAGGTAGACAGAAATCTGCAACTACTGTTGACCTTGCTAATAAAAGGGACCAAGCTGTACTTTGAAGGACCTCAGATGTCTCTGCTGAGTGTTTTCAAGAAGCGCTGGGCCCCTTTCTGGATAATTAGTCACTGTCTAAGCAAATATTTGAATAGCTGTGGAAATTAGTACTATTTTTGGTCTTTAATTTCTAGTCTCGAAATGTGATAATGAAAAATAGGCCAGAATTACCCAGTCATCCTAAAGTAAGGAATTAAATAAGAAAATCACTCAGTTCTATGGATTTTTTTTTGATGGGTCAACCCAGATCCTTTTGCAGCAAAAAGGATCAGGAGACAAACAATGTCCTTAAGCCAAGCTTCTATAGACAGCTGTATTGAAAGCATGAAAGGAATTGCTCTTCAGTGTGCCTGGAACAGGACCTGTGTTCAAAACACTAAAGCTAGATCTTCCAATATTTCATCTCAAAAGGAGTCCCTGAGTTATTTAGCTGCTGCGAGGCAACACAACCTTCAATTTCTAACTACAGCTTTATTTGTCCTTCACATAAAACCCCACTGTTTGGGGGCCGTGGGGATTCCTGTAATATTGAACTGTGACAGCAGCTAAGGCTTAACATACATGCACAGTAATAATGTTACAGTTGCCTTGCAACCAGAAGCTCGTGAAAGAGCAGGACAGACTTAAACAGAGGTCTATAATGATTATGACTAACAAGGAAGCAAAGACACCCCACCCCCACCCACCTCAAATACTTTGGATAGCCTACATTTGTAGACAGAGTGAAACTATAGATAAGATCTACCCAGATTAAGAGGTGAAGGTAATAAATACTCTGAAGAATTTGGTCACAATGAAAAGTAACATCAGTTAATTTTAAAATCTGATTTACAGAGAAATAAGCACCTTTTTTCCTCTCCAACTCCACATGAAATACTGCTTTGAAGTACATGAAGTCTTCCTTAGTAAAAGCATAAGTTACCTGAATCACTGGTTTTTAATTCATTAATTCATGTTAGTAATTAACATTCCTGTTTCCTCCACCCTCAAGTCTGATCCATACACATAAAATTCCCTGCTTCTCAGACATACTTATTCAGCTGAGGAGCACCAAATCTGTACAAAACTAGATGAAATCTTATTTACTGAAGTTTGTAAGTGGGTTTGTAAGCAGTAACAAACATCTGTCATACTATTTGCTAGAGAACAAGTATGCTACAGTCCATATTTACATTACCACCTTCTTTAGCATTTGTAGTATTTAATGTCCAGTTCCAAAATCTCTTCAATTTCCAAAGCCAACAGCAACCACTGTTTCCTGTGAGGGGTTCAGTTATTGCAGGGGCTCCTCTTACATGGAGGCAACTCGTGTTGAATGTATCAGAGGCAAGCTGAAACTGAATTGTGTAGTTTCCTTAATCAGATCTTAGTGCCACAAAGATGTTTACAACGGATGGACAGTAAAGATAAGGTAAGTAATGCTATTAAAAGAAAATAAAGAAAAGTCACTAGAAACTAATACTACTAGTTATCTCTCAAATATTGACCACTGATTTACACTCTTTGCTACTAGAACTAATTATGCCATGCCTCGGGCAACTGAACATTGCCTGGCCAGATTGCCTTTTGTGTAGCTCGTTAAGAGGGCTTGGTTGAAAAAGGGTTGTGTCTACAGAGAGTGAGATACAAAAGTGTTTAGGAAAGGACAGGGCACCAAGAACTTCTGTTACTGTTGCCTTATGTCACTACTTTGCCTCCCTCTCCTCTTTCTTTTAAGGGCTTTTTCCCCCCTCTGTGATCTTACCTCAAATTAGGTAACTAAGACTGGAGTAAAAGGCAGCTTTGTTCTCCCTCTCATCTGAAGCGTAGGTTAAGTACTCAGGAATGCTACCTAAATAATACAATTCCTGCTTCAGGAACTTCCTTCTTGAGAGTCAAGGTGGAAAAGGTGCGATCACCTATGGTTTATAGGGGTCTGCTGCTAATCAAACTCACAGCTCTTCTATAAAGCTTTTTTGCATGGCTTCACTCTAGATAGTGAGTGCACCTTTAACTAGGGCAGAGGATTAGGTACCTATAACGGCCAAAGGTTGCCCTGATTTCTCCTTCAGAACATTTCACTTCTGTTTAGAGAGACCACTACTTTATATGCTGTCTGGGCACGAAGCAGTTCAGGTATTCAAGCTGAACTACCTTTGTTATTCTATTCCAGAGAGCAGAAGAAAGAGCCTTTATGTTATTGGTACGCAGTCTCCATCTTTGTGCTCCTGAGAACTTCTATATTCTTTCTTCCTAAGAGGAAACAGATTCTAGATTTACATGCTTTTGAAATTATTTCCACCCTCAGACACCAGGCCTGTCCTGTAAAGTGTCTTATCTTTCTAATGTCTGTATGTGGCCAGTCGTTTCTGTGGAAGGCGCCTTTAATGGGCATGCTTGCACATATGCTGCCACAAACTCACACCAATTTGTCTGCTTTCATTTGCACTCATAGATACTGTTTTGTTGATGTACAGCTGCTTCATATACATGCAGCAGTACATATTCTTTAAATCACTGATTGTATATTTAGACCTCTTCCCTCCAGAGTCCGCAAATCTTTGATTTCATATAGCTATGAAAAATGAAGCATATTCTCACAGGTTGCCCAGAGGCTGTGGAACTCTCCACCCTTGAAGATACTCAAAGGGATACTCCTGGGCCACTGGCTCTAGGTGGCCTCGCTTGAGCAGGGGAGTTGGACCTGATGACCTCTCAAGGTCACTTCCAACCTCAGCCATCCAGCAATTCTCCACTTAACTCCCTGCTCAACAGCCCATTCCTCTTCCTCTTGCAGTGGAAGACGTTCATAAGCTAGCAGAGACCTTGCACTCTTTGTCCCCAAGTTAACTGTAAGTATATCAACACACAGTCTTAACTAAATGGAAAGGATGCTGATTCCTCTGCCACCTCTCTTGAATCTTCCTTATAGGAGCTCTTGCCTGTAATAAATTATCCTGCTCTGTTTCAAACAGTGTCCTACTTCCTTTTCTCCTTTGGTATCAAGTCCTCTCACCTGGAGAGAGGGTCCAATGAAGCAATGCAGAGCACCTAGAGGATTTTTTTTGTGGAATTAATGTATTTTCAGCTGAGTTCAGATCACACAAACAACATAGTGTTTCCAAAGGCTCCATGATGTCCCCTTGGCTATTAGATGCCCTCCAGTAGCTACACTTCCTTGACAGTTTCTAAAGGGTATTTATGAGCCCCCACAAACAATTCTGCCCACTTTGAATTTTAATGGCTTTTAAAGCTTGGACAGATCAATGATATTTCATTCTCAACAGCCAGCAATGAACAGGAAGAAAAACAGCATTGCTGCTTAAGCAGAATAGAAGTGTGGAATGCAAGTTGTTGATCATGTTTGTTGTGGATTTCAAATGTCAAACTAATCTAAAAGTTGAGAAACATTAGTAGTAGGTAAGATGGCATGGTAAGAGGGCTGCTGGAGGCCGAGCGATGTGTTTAGTCTGCCTTGCACTGCAAAATAAGCAAGAGACAAGTCTAGACTGAAGTGGAACTTGGGAACAAATGTATACGTGCAGACTTCTCCAGCTGGCACAAATTTAAGGCATAACCAAGCATGAGAATGGAAACTTTCAAAGCACTCATGCTCAAAAGCTGACTTCTTCCCTCCCAAAGGCAAATTATATAAGTTGATATTTATCCACCACAAATATTAATCTCATTCCACTCTCAGACAATCATAGCTACCAAATCACAACTGCTATTCAATGTAAAGCAGGGTTGGCAGCAGCCACAGTTTAAAGAAAGGGAATCCTTCTGCTCAAATCCAACATGTCAGCATTTGAGCTTCCCACTCACCCAACACTAACACAGAGCTCCAACACGGCTCTGACAGGCCGGTTACACTCCTGTAAACTCAGGAACTTAAGCTACAATCCCAGTAGGCAGCATCACCAACTTCATATTCTTCCAGAGGCAGATCTGTCAGTAAATACAACCTGATCTGCATTTATTCAAATGGCAAATTTGAAATTACTGCTCAAGATCACAAGAGGTTAACAGTTGGCTACTCCCCTCCGCGAAAGCTGGTTTAAGTTGTGTCGAAGTTAAGCAACTAGAAATTCTACTTTGTTTATACACTGACAAATGGCCTTGTCAAAGGATTTGTAGTGTTTCAGAGCTATGTTGACATTAGTGTAACAAACACATTAGTCCCTCACCTTCATTAGCAAGTTTGCAGCAAATGTCCAGCCATTTGGAGAGCAGTTATTTATTGCCAGCTATTTGATAATCTTGACAAAAATGAAAACATGCCCCAATGAGTCAGTGAAAAATATAAATAACAAATTCATTTTACATATATTAGATAAGAGCTCAGAATATTCTGGTCAGTGAACAATCCAGCTTTTAAATACACATGTTTCTCCAGCTTGCCATAAACTTAGTCATCCTCTGGAATATTTAGTAAAACTCGGTGTTTCAGTCTGCATGTTTCCAAAAAGTTACTAGAGAACAGTACTGTCAGAACTACTTAAGAAACATATGAAGTCATCATTCATGTTTTATGATTTATGTAACAGGCTTTTCAAGAAGTTGCTAAACAGAAAACGACTTTCACATTCTACAGATACCTTATGGCCAGCACCTCTCTACAGAGCTGCAGTTGCTACAGTACCTGCATGCAGATGAAAGCAGAGTCATTTTACTCATCAACTCATTATTTTGAATCAATTACTTTATAAGAAGTATCTCACAAGAGGACCAAGATTAGAAGGAAAGCTTCCCTTTTCACATAACAGCCCGACTTAGTGGAAACAAACATCAAGAAGATATTAATAGTTGAATGGAAATTTAGCTTCAGAGTTTGTTTAGGAAATGGTAAGACCCCAGAAAGCTCCAGCTTCTTATGGAGTAATTCACTGAAAGAGAATTAACATTTTTGAAATGCATGGAGCTTAGAAGTTGGCGTTTGTGTTTCATACTTCTCTCCACCCTCCCAACAGCAGAGATAGATATTCCTAGCAAGTAAACTTTCACTATATAAGCCAACAAAGGCTAAAATGACAAGAAACCCTCCAGCTAATACGGTGATCAAAACAGTGACTAATACAATTTGCAAAGATGCTACTTGCATGGGCATTTTTAACAAACACCAAACTGCTGATTTTCTTGGGGGTGAGTTTTCAAAGACTTTTTTTGCCTGCCTGTGGAAACTCATTTCACAACAGCTGAGCTGTGGCCCTGGCCTATTTTTTCCACATTCAAATGGTTAGTACAACTGATTTCCAGAAAAGTCAAACAGTGCAATAGACGTAGGGATCATTTCTCTTGATGGCACACAATAGCAATTAGAGTATTAGCAATTACAGTACAAGGCAAATAAGCTGGAGTTGTTAACACAACATTATTTGATGTGTTCATAAGACTCACTCACATTTATCTAAGCGTTTTTAATAGCATGCAATTACAACACTGCAATATCTTCAGAAGTTGAGTTGTTCCAGTGGCAGATTTGATATAGCTTGGAACAATTTATGGCTACTTAACAATTCAGAGCCTGTAAATCCTATTCCAGAAAAATCTCTCCAAGAATGACATTACATTTGACAGCCACAGAGGTCCTGTTCACAGCTACTTGGTTTTATCCTATTCCTCCTCACTCCTTCCCCAACACACACACACACCAGCTAGTCCCAGACTGAAATGTTGATGAGGTGATTCTAGTCTCTAAAGAGAAAAGCTAATCAACTTGGCCCAGAAAAAGAACAGCTTTCCCCCCTGCCCTCCAGACAAGTTATAGTGAGCTGGACCAGCTCGCCCAAGGATCAGATGAATACCAAAACTCATGCAAGGTAAGATGCAGATGGAAGGGGTGGTCCCAAGTGACAGATTGCCACCACTAAGCTGGCCTTGCAATTTCATCCTAAGTCAACAGAAATTTTGGACAAGTTACTTTTAAGCATACACTCGAGTGCTTTTCCAAACCAACACTGAAAGGGGAGTGCTCGAGAAACTGTCACACAAGTTCAAACAGATGGCAGCAGCGACCAGCACCAGGGCACATTTAGGTGCAGAATTCAACGGCCAAACAAACTTGAATTTCAAAAGGCTCACACCAAATCACCCACCTCAGCTCTGCAGCTGTTCTGGCATTCCTTGGCCTACCATGCCCTTCCAGCCCAGTTGTGATAACTCACTTGTGTCAAGTGTTAATTCGACTGGCATATAAATCATTATACTTATATAGTTATTTACAAGAACAGAGTGTTCACTCGGGAGTGTGAGCACAGATGTAAATCTCCCTGCTCTGTGACATACATTCTTCTAAACTAAACCCCCAGAAACCAAGACTGTGCCAATCTCAAAGTCTATGCCTACTCACCTCCACTGTAACTATTTTGTAAAACTTTAACAAACCGAGTCCTGAAAACCACAGGTAAAAGCCTACAGTATCCCAAATAAATCAGTTTCAGTTTGCCTTTGCAGAAAGACCTCTACTGTTTTTCACCAAAGACAGACAGGTATCAGTAACTCAGTTTTACCATCAGTGTGAACAGCCAGAAAACCTCAAAGGTCAAGGGAGCAAGGTTTATCAAGAGAGTGATACTCTGGCTTTTACATACAGAGGGCTGTGGAAAGGTTTAGTACTAGAGATACAAATCAAAAACCTTCCCTCCCCCACCAGAGGTGAAATCAAAGCATGAGAAGCATCAGGAAAGAATAATATTTTGCCACTGATAAAGATAAAAGTTGAAAAGATTTTAAAAGTGCAGTACTGAAATAGCAGGGACGGTGCTAGAAAACATAACATCCATCTTTCCTCAGCCTAGTCAGAGTAATTGATGATGCCTAGAGCTGCAGAAAAGGATTGCTCACCACACAGCTCAGTTAAGAGAGGTCTTAGGCAGTGACACAAATGCTGAGTTAGCAGGACACTTCTCCATGTCATCATTAGGGTTTTTCTCCACAGTTAAGCACATGAACACGCCTGTCTTTTACAAGTCTGTTATAGTCAGTTGATTATTACAGAAAGTCAGGAACATAATGACATCTCCTTAACTTTGCTTCTCAAAATAAAAGCAAACTTTACTCGCAGGTAGAAGAACCTGGGACTTTAAACTCCATCGCTCTCATAACCTCCACAGGACAAGAGAGGCACACGCATCATCTTTTTAGACTGAGTATTTCACTGAAGTGGTGAAAAGCCTCTCTCCCCTTCTAGCCAGGTTAGGCACCACGCTAGCAAAGGCTATTTATTGTTCCCTTTAAGGTTTTCCTGTCTCCCCTGATCCTTCACAAGTAACAGCATAACATCAGACTGAAGTCAGTGCAGTTCTTGCTTATTCAGCTAACCTACCTCATTCCATAAGAAGCAGGAATTTAATCATCACACTGATCACTTCCCCAGGACTGCTCTTCAGAGCAGATCAGCAATCCTGAAAACATTCATACAGTTTGCTCACATGTCTCCAGCCCTCAGAAGAAGTTGCAGGAGACTGAAGAGTGAGATTGTCCCAAGTGCCTTACCTCTCTGCAAGCTATGCTGCAACATCAGCTTTATTTTAGTTGGCTGTAGAACTGCAAGCCACTAATTGATTAACACTTGAAATATGTTTCAAATAGTTTGAGAAGCCTTGGCATGGTCTCTTCAGAACAACTTTCCTTAACAGAACTTCCACGTTGTTTTTCTGTGAAATATGCTACTCTTTTTACCTAAACTCTTTGAGCTTCAGGTAGTTTAGCATACAGAAACACCTGGCTGATTGCACCTTATGCTACCACCTTAGACACCAATCTACAGGCAACAAACAATTGCCAGGTCACAATGTGAGGATCTCTATTTCCTGTCATTAGAAAGTCCAAGATCCATGCACCTTTCAAATGGGGCAGCGAATTAATTTCCAAAGGACACATGAGAGAAGCTGTCGCAAAAGCTCAGCTGTAACCAAGGCACTTTAAGGAAAGCATTCTGAGTGGTCATTTCAGATTTGCCAACTGACAGGGACAAAATTCATCATTAAAGCTTCTTGTTTGGCTTCTGCTTGAACAGGAGGTCAGCATTCTCCACTATGCAAGGAAGATGCTGCAGCACAGAAAGTACACGTGGGTGTTGTAACACATTCAAAGAATCTTTAGTATGATTTTCCCACTGCTCTGATGGAAGTGTTGCTAATTAAGCAAGACAGAGCTGTAAGCTGTTTTGCCCCAGACTCCTTGGTATGTAACTACTCATTTATCATCAAGATACAGCAGACAGTGGAGAACCAGGATTGAACAACCTCAAGGACTAGAGTTGAGTAACTTGTGCAGCAGCTACAGTTCAGTGAGCAGCACTCTGGAATCTCAACTATAGGTGCCTGAGTATGTATCATTCCTGTAGAGGGCAAAGAGGCACTTCACAGAAGACAAACACCCACCTATCAGTCCATCCCAACATACTTAATTGTGCTTGCTCAGATGAATATATTGTCTGAAGAGTCATTTTTAGCCACATCTGCTCTGAAACTGAGAGATGATCACTTCTACAACCAAGGCTTAGACATCCAGGTGCCTACCTAAACAGTTTGGGTTGGTGTTCCCCCAAAAAGGATCATAAAACTCAAAAACTTTCCTTTTTTTTTTGGAAAATTATCACTACAGCTAAAGTGTGCCTACAAGACTAGATTACAGATACACAGATTGCAAGATGCAGGTTACAAAATTAGTGATTACATGATGGTGACAACTGTGCTTGACACAATGCTACGCAAGCTCCTGGCAGACTAAAATAAAACAGTGAGAAAAGCTCTGAACCAATAGTTTTGTGCACACTCAAGCTCCAGAAATATATATCCACTCATTTATGTTTTCTAGAACCTGCGTTAAGTACATTCCCTTATAAAGGGGAAAGTACAGTTTTCTAGAGCATGCATCCAGAAGATAGTATTTTCTCTATTGAAAATAATGGGGAGGGGCTTTTTACAAGGGCTTGTAGTGATAGGATGAGGAGTGATGGCTTCAAACTGGAAGAGGGTAGATTCAGATTAGAAATCAAGAAGTTCTTCACTCCACGGGTGATGAGACACTGGCACAGGTTTCCCAGGGCAGTTGTGGATGCTCCATCCCTTGATGTGTTCAAGCCCAGGCTGGACAGGGCTTTGAGCAGCCTGGTCTGGTGGGAGGTGTCCCTGTCCATGGCAGGGGGGAAAAATGATCTTCAAGGTCCCTTCCAACCCAAACAATTCTATGATAGTTTCCCTCTATGTTCTTGAGATGAGCCCAAGAACATAGGAACTACAAAACCATACCAAGCACTTAAGAGTTCTAAGTACAATTAATACTACTGTTTCTGTAGCTAAGAGTATGACTGCTTTTTCCTTCATATTCACTACCCAGCATATGAAACACATGCTGTCCAGGGTCATTTACAAGTGGCATGTAGTTGGAATCATTTTGCAAGAGAAGATTTAGTTTTAATGATACCACATTGGATCACCTGCACATGTTTTGCTTGAACTTGATCCAACTCATTTTTTAAAAAAAAAAGGTCAAGAACACGTAGGTTAAACAAGTAGGTTAAATAAGTCAACTTATGCATCTTGGGATACATGACCATGAATTAAAAAAACCTGCTTATTCAAAATGCTAAATACAGACAGCTAGTGCAATATTGTGTCTATATTTAAGCATAGATACCAGAATCCTAAAGATGAAGAAAAAAAAAATCAAACTGGCATGCCAACAGGCTGCAAGACTCAAATGGTGTAGGTTCAAATAAAATAAGCTGTCTTTTCTTCTGTAAAAGCTCCAGTGTGCACACTAAGTGCAACATGCCATAAACTAAAACTATATGCATCAGTAAGCTTTATTTAACACAAGGGAGCTTGAAGAGACTAGAATAACAATCCAGAAGTACTGATACATTATAGGTAAGTATAAGCCACTTATTTTCCAAGGCTTTAGCAATCCTAAACAGCGGCTGCCTAACTAGGTATTTGATTTAGTAGCTCTGCATTAACTGTCTTTCCAAGGGACATTTAACTTTAAGGTATTCATAAATAGTCTGAATTACTTTAGTATTTCCTTCTATTCAGCCTTTGTCTCTTCCTGTATCAGTATCGGGCCACCTAAAAGATTTGTTCAATTCTTACAAAGATAAACATACTTGCATAACTTCAAAACCCAAGTAGTTTAAGTGAAGGAACATAACTACTCTGGTTAAGACAGCAGTACATCAGACTGCAAACTCCAGCCCCTAGACTCTCACTACATAGGTTTGTTTTTGTTTTGATTCCCCCCCCATAAATATGACAGAGCTGGAGTGGAATGCTTTTGCTTCCCCCTTTTGGTCAGAAGGGAACTCCTCTAAGAGAGCCTTAAGCTGACAGTTTTTGGAGGATCCACATGTCAGGGAAATTCAGATCACTATTCTCCAAGCTACATACTAAAGATCTGCTATACAGAAGGACCTTCACATACCCTGATCATCACCTTGCCCCCATCCCTCCTTGAGTCCCAGCCCATGACCAAAACCTACAAGGATTTCCTAGGTGCTGTGCTGATGTACAATATGAATGCTCACTCGTCCTCCAATAGCATCATTCTTCCAGAAGCAAACAAAAAAAGTTAAGAGTAGGTACAAGAATCTCAAAGCATCCCAAAATGAGAGTTTGTGCAGTAGTCTTATTAAATACAGTTCCATGAGCTGAACCAGTTTTTTGATTTGCAAAACCACAAGAATGAAAACCTGTTACTCCTATATTTGCTTAAAACTGATTAAGCAACAGCTTTCTCTTATACTGGGATTTAACGTTTCTCAAATCTGATCCTGACATATCACAGGAAGGAAATTTCCTCTGCTACAAAGTTCAGTTCCAGTAATTGACAAGTGCAGTCAAGTAAGCTATTCTTGCAACAGACTGGCAGGAAAGATAGTGTTACACTCCTGCTACAGTTTTATGCATCTGCAAATTATAGTAAACCAGAGCTGGCTTGTTTCAAACCAGGAATGGATTTTGTCCCTGTGTTTCCAATATCAGAAGCATTCAAGTTATCACAGCATGAAATAACAGGCTTTTAATACTGCAGGGGATTTTATGCTGTGGAAATTGCTACATGATGCAGTGGTGACATGTTTGTATAGAACATTCATAGAAAGGATTACACAAATCATGAATGTCAGCAAAATGGAAAGCATCTGTTTAGGCCATGGCATGCTGCTAAGGCTCTCTCAACTGCCAGCTTGTGCTATGGTACACAGTCCACGTGGAGTCACAACAGCAAACTTCCATGTCACTGCCTCCTGCAGAAGCTGGGCAGCCTTCAGACTGTAGCTGCTAACAAAGCAAAGCTCAGATCACCTGCGTTCTGCACAGAGGGCAGGCAATGAGTCTTATTTCAGATGGTTCAGGAGGACAGCACTAGAACCCCATTTCAGGCTTTTATACAGAAGCACACTGAGGCTTGATTAACGAGGAAGGATTTCCCATATCCACATTAAAAAAAAAATCAAAACCCCAACAAAACCCCAGAAAGGACAGACACTTAACTACTGAAGCAATATTACATGGAAGATTCATGTCTTTATAAAATCCATTTACAGCTTTTTGGATGAAACACCCTCCAAGAATAGTTAAAAGCCTACATAATGCTCCAGAGTATTAGCTTTGCTTTTGGACCACCAGTTCAGCTGACATAGAAAAGACTGTCTCTAAGACTTCACACATGTAGACACATTGTTCTATTTAAGTAGCACTGACTTGCATCAAAAAAAGTTGGCTTCAAAACAGCTGATTCAGATAATACCTTATGAATTAAGTACTATTACTTTTAATAGAAGTCCACCCACTGTTGGTCAAGTCAACCTTTTCTGGGATTGTGATGAGGAAAAGAAGCAGGAGAAGCTTTGCCAATAGGAAAAATTAAGAGGAAAAGCAAAGCAGGATACAGAATCTGCAAGAAATGTACATATGAACAGATCCTCAATTAAATACAAAGTGTGTTGACCACTCCTTAGAAGCTGAAGCCAAGATCAAGTCTCACAGTACAGATCTAACTACACCTTCTTGGAGGCTTGGGTTTGTTTTTTATTTTGAAGTCACTTAACACTGGAATATTTAGAGATGAAATTGGTACAGAAATCAAATCATAGAAATACTAGACTCTAGTTTTCTGTTAGTGTGACTCAGAACACAGAGAGGATGCTTATAAAAGTCTCTGAAACAATGTCATAAATAAGGCAGAACAGCTGGAGAACTTAGGATCCTCCCATACTTTAATTCACCGTGATGTCATAATTTAGAGTTCTTGGAAACTTTGTCAATGCGGCATTTAAACCACATCAATACCAGTCATTAAATCTAGTGCACATCTCTGCTTAGGCATCGACAGAACTTTTATGAAGGGGAATACACAGAGCTCTTTGCTGTAAGAAGTCATAGGAGCTTTCTCAGAACCTTTCAAATTGCCTTAGAGCATATTTGCAAAGTTTAAAAGAGTTTCTCCACACTCTCTCACGTGCACTGAAGTTTAAGCCATCTCTCTGCAAGCTTTACAACAGACTGGGAAAACACCCTACTCTGCCATTAATTGTTGCATAGCACAGATTTGAAGAGGCTCCTTTAGGGTTCTGAAACAGCATTTCACTCCCATCTTCAAGAAGTTAGGTTTGGGAAATCCTTCTAAGTTCTGAGGACCAGGCATTTTATAAAGTTTTAGTATGAAAAACTAAGACCAGCCAAAGAAGGCTTAAGTGGAAGTATATTCCACATTGCTTAATCCTTTGATCATTATGCAAGTGTATTTCATAACCTTATTTGAAGGATCAAAGAACAGTTTTAGTACTAACAATGGGCTCAGTCTGACAGCTAATGCTAACCCAAGTGTGCATCATGCCCTCCTTGAACACTCCAGTTTATGCAACTCCACACTACCAGGGGTTCAAACATAAAGCACACAGGAAAACAAGGTTTAGATACACAGAATAAGATCAGACAGCTTCTCCTTGCTTAACGTCTGCTAGTTATGGAGACAGTATCATCCCAGAAACTATAGTAAAGATTTTCTTGCATCTACTGGCGGCCCCCAGACAAAACTATAAGGACAAATACACAGGATTCCTGAAAAAGTGTTTTTGGCTTGATTTCTTGAGAAATCTTTTTTTGCCTTTTCTCCCAGCCTTCAAGAGGAACAATTTGCCTCCAAGGCAATTGAAACATTTTCAGCAGGGGTTTTAAGTATTCCACCTCCACTCGCCCCCCCCCAACAAATGTGCAAGTTTACTATTGTAACCATCATTACAAAAGGACCTGAAAATTGCTAACGTGCTATCAGAAGACTATAGGAGGCAGGCTGCGAAGCCAGCAATTAACAGTAACAACCTTTAAGCAGATTTCAGAGGGTGTGCTTGCAAAGGATTTTATATACAGGGCTACAGAAAAGGACACAAGACTTAGAACTCTGGATTCAAGAAGGATATAGCTGATTTAGTAACTTTAGTTAGTAACTTTAATACCCACCACTCCTGTTAAACAGAACAGGAAGTTAAAAATAAGAAACCCCCAAAGCAACGGGCTTGCAAATGAAAGGGAGCAAGTACAAAACTCAAGGAAACAGGAGTTTAGCAACAGCAGTTAATTTCCCCAAATTAACTGACAAAAAGGCAGCAGAAAGGAGTTTATAATTACCCAGAAATGCGCGTGACAGTTGACCATCATGGTCCTCTCAATAAGCTCATCGGGACACTCCAGAAGATGGTGACCAGAGACCACACCAGCATTGTTAACCAGGACAGACACCTCACCAACCTCCTTCTGGACCCTCTCAGCAGTCGAGTAGACATTTTCTCTTTTGCCCACATCACAGGTGTATGTGTAAACCTGCAAGTTGCAATGAGGCAGCGCTTCTTTTTCTCCATCTCCAGCTATTAAGGAACACAAAGAAGGTAACAGAGGGGGGAAATAAAGTTCTTGCTTGTATTTTGACCTTCGAACGAGTAGTCAAGTGGAAACAGTGAATGCATTTCCATCATAGTAAAACTTCTATTTACTTTGGTGTCACCACAGTACACCGGGACTCCTCTATTGGCTATTGCTGCCAAAACGTTTTAAGAAAAGCTTCAGGTTTTACAGCTGCTGTTGGAAGTCCAAGGTTTCGCAGCAGGTCTCGCTCCCCACCACGAAGCCCCG
>JANVCC010000070.1:336633-381649 GCA_025345505.1 Todiramphus chloris collaris | reverse complement strand
CCGAGCCGCTCTCACCTGCCAGGTGAGAACGGCTCGGGGCTGGAGCCCCCCGGGCGGGCAGCCTCGGCTAACTCTTCCCCGGGCCGGCAGCGGTAGGTGAGAGGCGAAGGGCAGCGCCCGAGCCGGGGACAGCCCGGGGAGCCGGCCCGGACAGGCCGCCGCTTACCTCTGGGTGCGGCGGCTGCCGCTTCGGCCATCTCCCGGTAGATGTGGCGAACCATACCCGCCGTCTCCTCGTTGCTCTGCGTGTTGATGTCCCACAGCACCAACAACGCCCGGCGCCGGGCGAACTCCAGGGCGAAAAGGCGGCCCAGGCCGCTGCCCGCCCCGGTGATCAGGCACACCTGCCCCGCCACGCTCTTCTCCTTGGGCCGCACTAGCCACTTAGCCGCGGCCAGCACGAAAGCCCACAGCACTCTGAAAGTCACCACAAAAAGCTCCAACAGGATGTTCATGCTGCCGGATACCCGACCTCGCGGGGGGGGGGGGGGGACCCGCGCGTCCCGGCACGGCCGCCCGCGGAGCCCGAGGGGACGGACGCCGGCGGCTCCTCCTCTCCGCCCTGCTCCCCCACCTGGGGCCGCCCGTACCCGGGACCTCCCGCTGCGGAGAAGGAGCGAGACTCTGCTCCCAGGGCTCGGAGGTCCCGCTGCGCCACCCGGGACCGGGCTTCCCCTCTCCGCGCCCCTCGCACTCAGAGCCGGGAGCCGCCGCGGCCCCGCGCTCTGCCTTAGTCGCACACGCCGAGGAAGGAGCCCGGAGACGGGAATACCCGCCTGCTACTGCTGCCGCCGCCGCCGCCGCCTCCCCGTACCCAGGCACCCGCGGCCCCGCTACTAGCAGTGAGCATCTTGCTTGCTCGACCCCCTATATAGGGCGGGCGAGGCGGGCGGGCCCCTCCTCCGGGCCGGACCAGCCCGCCCCGCATTCCCGGGACCCCCGCCTCCGCAGCGGCCCCTCCTCGCTGAGGCCACCCCGCTCCGCCCCACCGTCGGGGGCGGGTCCCGCGGCCGCCACCGAGGGGATCGGGCCTGGCCGGTGCTCAGTCGGCGGTTGCAGGCGGTCCCAGCGGCCGGGACTCGGCAGAAACCCGCCTGCTGGCCGGGCCGTGCGGGCTGCCTGTGGCAGGGGCATAGCGCCCGCCGCAGCGCCATCTTGAGGCCGCGGCCGAGAGCGGCTCTCCGGGCAGCGGGTGCCCACGGGCTCTGCCGGCTGCAGGGGCGGGTGTCGGGGGCAGGCCCGCGGCGACCCTTACGGTGCCGGAGCCGGGGTTTTAAACCCGGCGCGAAGGAGCCTTGGCGGTTCGTGCTCACGGCTGGAGACGCAGGGAAGCGGAGAGCTGCCGGAGGCCGCCGGGGTCCCCGCAGGTTGCCCGGGACCTGCGCGCCTCCTCTTTCCGTGCCGAGCCTGCTGAATAAAAACCCCGATGGCTTGGTGTAGGTTTTGGGTGCGTTTTTTGTTTGTCCGTCAGCCAACCGTAAAAAGACTGTTAATACCTAACCAACCGCCGACTGAAATGGCAGCTCGGAAGCGCCAGCTCGTTTCCTCCCGTGAGCTGCCGGCCGCTGCTTGCCGCGGGCGGGTACCCTGCGAGCAGCCGACACCCAGCGCACAGAGCCGCCCGCTCTCCGAGAGACGTCAACGCTGCGGCTCCCAAGCCTTCTCCGTTGCGTTCCTCTGCCAGCAAGCAGCGAATTCAAACGGCAGCCTCGGCGCTCATTACACCCGGTCACCGGGTGATTCCGCGCTGCTCCCAGACCCGCCGGTTCTCCTTCTTCCCCCGCACGTTAACGGCGCCTCAGGGCCGCTGCCTCCCGCCGGTGGCTTTAAGAGCGTTACAGGATCAGGTCCAAGAGCTAAAGCCTTAAGCAGCCGCTGTGCTGCGATAGACACCGGCCCGGCTGCCGGCGTGCAGCGTGGCTGCGGGGGGGAACGGCGGGAACGGCATCTCCCTGCTCCCAGCTTCCACACCCCCGCCTCGACACTGGAAGCGCGGGGCAGGACGCGGTGTCCCGGGGACTTTCGGTGCCAGCTGTACGGCTGGCATCGGGTAAATCCTGCGCTACACGACCCGCCCCCGGCAGAGAGCCTGCGGGCAAGGCCGGGCCTGACGGCGAAGCGGCTCCCACGCGGCCCGGCTCCTGCGGGCCTGGGGCCGCTGCCGGGCGCGCTTACCTCAGGCACTTACCGGCCAGCCTGGCGCCCCGCACCACAGTCAGGCACTTCCGCGGACGCCCAAAGCCGGGGTCCTGGCGGCTGCCAGGGCCCTGCCCGCGCAGGCCAGTGGGATAAGTCGGTCCTGCGCGTGCGCACCCCCCCCTCTTCCGGCGGTGACCATGGCGGAGAAGGAGTAAGTCTGCGGCCCGCCGCGGGATAATCTGCTGCCATCGGCGGCTGCAGTGGTGCCCCTTCCCTATCCCCTTCTCAAGGACGCTGCCCGTCGCCTTCTCCGGTCTCTAGGCCTCCCCGGCCATACGGGATGGCGCACAAACGGCGGGAGAATAGGGCCCGGCCCGGCGCCTGTCCGGGCCTTTCGGCAGCCGCTGCCCCGCCAGCCCTCGGTGAAGTAGGGCGGGGGGGGAGCTGTGTCGTCCCCCCACCAAGCGCCGCTTCTGTGGATGAGCGGCCTGGGGCGGGGGGTTTATCCCACCTTGGCGGGCGGGAGGTGCCGCGCCGGTGTGCGCGAAGCTGCTGCAGCTTGAGCGGGGAGTCGTGGCTGGGTACGCTTAGGGCAGGAGCTCGCCCGGGTAGTTGTGGCTCTGTAAACACCCGCTTTACAAGTTCTGTCGCATCTAAGAGTTTAAAATCCGTCTGACTTTGAAATCGCGTGAAACAATTTCGGAATATTGCCGAACTTCTAAAGCACATGTTGAAACGTTTATTAACTTGAAAGAGATGCGCTCGAAACTTTATTTCATTACAAATTTGACTGTAGCAACGTGGGGTAAAAAAAGCTTGTCATGCAAGTGGTCTCAGCTTTTACAGTTGCGTTATAGCGGTTGTGTGCGGCTCAACAGCTTGTCTGTCATTTCTTTGTCTTGGTTGAGAGGTGTTTTGTTCAGGCAGCGTCGGGGACTGGTGACACTGAGAAGAAGGAAGATGCCCTCAGTGCCCTCAGTGAACTTGCTTGAGGCAGTGAGGCCCACATACACCTTCTCTTAAGAGTTTGCTTTTGTGTTTGTCATCAGTAACTTTAAAGTTATCTGTAACTTTAAAGCACAGTCTTCCTGCCAGCTAAAAGAGCTTATTTATTTTTCTGTCTATGCAGAGCAAAGAAGGTGCCGTCCGTGCCCGAAAGCCTGCTGAAAAAGCGGCAGGCTTATGCAGCTATAAAAGCCAAACGTCAGAAGAAGATGTTGGCTATAAAAAAGGTAACTTGGATTTCTTACTTGTTGCAATATCGTCTGCCACTGCCCGTGTAATGCAGTACAGAAGCTTGCAGTATTTAGGTCCAGTATATTGATGTTTTCTCAATGTTCTGGACTAAAATAAGGCTGCAGCTTTTTTGGTTACTAACAGACCAGTTCTGGGCAGTGTAAGGGCCTGGTGTGCAGCTGCTTGTAAGATGAAAATTAGTCTTTGACAAGTCTTTGTGAGGGCAAGGTGAAGGAGCACTGTTGAGTTAGGGTCCTCACTATTAGAGTATCGCTGTGAGCGATTCTAACCATGATATGGATAGGTCTTCTTCTTGCCTGTTATTTCTGGGAGGTTCTAGAATGTGCTATATGACTTGAAAGCGGTTTTCACGTGTTGAAAGGTACGATACAACCTCATATGATTTCCAATTGATTTCAGTTCCGTAAGGCACAAAGAAAACTCATCTATGCAAGAGCCCAAGCTTATCACAAGGAGTACAGGCACATGTACAGGCAGGAGATCCGTATGGCCAGGATGGCGCGGAAAGCTGGCAATTACTATGTTCCAGCAGAACCGAAACTGGCGTTTGTCATCAGGATAAGAGGGTAAGGTTGAATACAGGAACAAAGAATTTTATGTTGAAAAGCACTGGATTGGCTTTCCTATTATGTATCTCTTTGGAGGGCTGAAATATGGAAACAGAAATCAAACCTCGCTCTGGTGGCACGGAAAGTTGTTCGCAGTATGTTGTACATGTAGCAGAGGCTTAATGAACTAAGGGTAAAAATGTCATGCTGGCTGTGTCTAGTGTCTTCAGGAATCCCTGATTTGTTTTTTTAAGAAGGCAACAATGCTAAAAACAGACGCAGACGGTTGTTCTGGTTTACCTTAATCTTGCTAAACATTATTCACTAACGTTCTGTTAAGCTTTGAAGTGTTTGTTTAACTCTCCTTTGGTAAAGCGTTATCGAAAACTTAAAGGTGTGATTGGAAAAATTATGTTCAGGAGAGCACAAGGGTAGTTGCAAATTGTTTCAGTAAATTCTTACTTCATTTCTTTTAATGAAAATGTATCTGGTTTAGCTTAATACTGAAATACACAGAGATAGTAAATTATTAAGCTTGCTTTGTGTAGTTGGTAAAACAATGATGCATTTCATATGGGAAGGATCCTGTTGGAGGGGGTTTAAACTTGATACTTGGTGTTTTCTGGGCTGTAGGTAATGGAGGTTTTCTTTCTATGTTCTCTAGGACCAATGGAGTCAGCCCTAAAGTTCGCAAGGTGTTGCAGCTTCTTCGCCTGCGTCAGATTTTCAACGGCACCTTTGTAAAACTCAACAAAGCTTCTATCAACATGCTGCGGATTGTCGAACCCTATATCGCATGGGGGTGAGTGAAGTGGCCAGCTCAGTCAAAGCAGGGTGCAGGTGGCCTTTTGCTACACTAGGCTTGCAGCTTTCCCTTGTGTTCAAAATCTTCCTATATCTTCTTTCCTTGCTTTGAACTGGAAACACGAATAAGGCAGTACTTTGAAAGGTAATGCTTGCTAGATATGTTTACACTCATACTG
The DNA here is from genome assembly GCA_025345505.1 of Todiramphus chloris collaris. Taxonomy (NCBI): domain Eukaryota; kingdom Metazoa; phylum Chordata; class Aves; order Coraciiformes; family Alcedinidae; genus Todiramphus; species Todiramphus chloris. The sequence goes on along the minus strand of JANVCC010000070.1, from coordinate 376,722 downwards.
GTGTTCTCAGGAATTCAGTGTAAGATTATTGCTTTTGTATTTACATTTGGGACACGCTGAAGTGATGCTGAATGTAAGTTTCACTGGGGGATATTCACTTGGAGCACAGCTTGCAAAAATTTTCAGTTCCTTTTTTTTACTTGACTGTTTCAGTTATCCCAACCTGAAGTCTGTGCATGAATTGATCTACAAGCGTGGTTATGGCAAGATCAACAAGCAGCGCATTGCTCTGACTGATAATTCCCTGATCAAGAAGTGCCTCGGTAAGTACTGCTTCACTTCACAGGTTAGCAGGGAAACAGCTTGTTGCATTTCAGTGGTTAATGTGAAGTGGTCCTTATTTGTGTCTGGAATCTAGTAGTGACTGATGAATAATCTCTCATTCTGTCTTAATAGCTTAGTACAAAGCAATCTGGAAGAAACTTAGGAAGGGTTGAAAGCCAGTGTAAAGAATCAAATTTTAGTCTTTGAAATTTGTAATTTTTAATCTCAACTCCTAGACCTTTAATAGGTCAGTAAATTTTTCAGTGATGAAAAAGTGCTGCAGCAGGGAAGAGGCTTATCTTACATAGCTTTGAAGCTTCGCACTTAGTATTAGACATTGTTCATGTCGTAGATCATCATCTGGTAAACAGATTTATTTTTTTTTAAACTGTCTGTCAGGAAAACCCCAGCTATTAGAAGTGATTAGTGTATTTAGTAAAACAGAATGTGATGGTCGCTTGTCAGGAAATACATGGCTCTCTGAGGCTCCTTTTCCAGTCATGCCAAGAATGAAGCAAACACTGATGTCTCTCCCATTTTTGGCACTTGATTTGTGTATCACTTCAAATTAGACTTGGCCCCCCCCCCCCCCCCCCTTTTCCAGCACAATAGAAAATCAGAGTCTTAAGGTACAAGTTTTATGCTATAATCCCTTCCATTTCTAGGATTGTATTTTACAACCAGTTAACTCACCTGTCACTGAAGACTCTGGAAACATGGTGTTGTGTTATTCAACAGCATAAGTTCAGTGAACTTGTCTGACATACACATCACTATGGTTTAAGTATATTTGAACTAGTTTTTCTTCAAAGAACACAGTCTGTTTTCCTAGGATTCACTAAGTGGGGTTTGTTTTTTGTTCGTTCCTCATTGCTGGCTACAAGTATTCAACAGTTGAAACTGATGCCTCTTGCCAAATGTAACAACTAAATAATGTTGAGTTGGCAGCAGCTAATCCATTTTAATTGGAAAAGCCAGTCACTGGGTGTCGTGGCAAAGTGGGTCCTTTCTGAGTTCCTGAAGTTTATCAGAATAAGTGGGTATGACGATAATTTTTAGCTTGTTAATGACCCGGTGGCTCTGTAGCCTTTCTGAAAACAATGTGTCTGAATTTTAGGAAAGCTTGGCATCATCTGCATGGAAGATGTGATCCATGAAATTTACACTGTTGGCAAGAACTTCAAAGTTGTGAACAACTTCCTTTGGCCCTTCAAGTTATCCTCCCCTCGGGGTGGCATGAAGAAGAAAACGATCCATTTCGTGGAAGGTGGGGATGCTGGTAACAGGGAAGATCAGATCAACAGACTCATAAGGAGAATGAACTAATGGTGAGATACTACCAAAGGTTAACCTTATCCACTGTTCCATCTTTGCTGTGTAGACTGCTGTCATTACTGGTTGAACATTCAGATTTAATATACTCATGCTTGGGGGGTACCTACAGTGTAAAGTTACTTGGATAGTACAGGGTTCTGATTTTATTTTTGAAGTCTTAATAAGGCTTAAACATTTATGAAGAAATTGTCTTCTTTATAGCTCTAGTATGTTTAGGAAGTATAAACCTTGCTGATACCTTACTTGTCATTTACCAGTAACTTGTTTTGAAACCCTGTTTGGGTTTTATGATGGGAAGCTGGGAGATCTTGGCTAAAATTCACTGCCCACGTTAATGAGTTTTTAATACAATCAAAGTCTTGAGATTGCAAGTACACTGGTTTTTTAGATTGTCTAATTTTTGCTATAAAAGCTTCCTTAGGACTAGGAGAAATGATCAACTGAGATCACTTTAATGGTCTAAATTTTCAGCTTTTGCATGCAATGGCAAGATTTATGAACACTTAAAGCAGTTTGACAGTGACAGCTGAGTCCAGAAATTGCTATCTAGTTCAAACAATCTGTCTTGTCATTCTGCTCTTCCTGCTTTGATGAGGAGTCTGCCATTCAAAGCTGAAACTGTTTTTAAAGAGTTCTCACATTTCCCATTGTTTTTTCCACCTTTTCAGCACACTAAACTAGCATTGGTGTTGCCTGTATCATATTTTTAGTCAAGGATAAATGTCTTTGATGTGACAGATTAGCTGGGATATAAGAAAGCTTTGCTGTGTTAAGATGCTTGGAAAGAATAACAAGCAAAGACCAAAAATTCCCCAAACTGATTCTTACAAAGGCAAGAAGGGGTTTTGGTTAGGAACACTTTATTTCCAGAGGGTTGTTGGTGAACAAAAAGTGGGTAGTGATGTGACCTTACAGCTTAAAACGGGTGCAGTTGCTGTTTGCGTGAGTTCTCAGAGTCGCACGTTGCTTTGTTGCTCTATCTATGAAGCAGCAGAATTTGAACACACTGGTTACATGGACCAAAAAGCACATGGAAACTTGCGGTTTAGGAAAATAGTTGCTTACTGGGGACAGTGTTCTTGTAAAGCTTTTTAGCTTGGCTGTGGTAGAATCGCTGTTGTTGCCTGGGGTGATGTTCTGTCACTCATACTGGCGTTCTTGGAGAAACGTTGCTGTGAGAAGTTCAGTACTTCATAGCTGAACACAGCGGAAGTTGGTGCATGAGGCTTCCTAACCAAGATTGAGCAAAAAGGCTTTCACTTTATGCTCCTGTGTGGTTTCTTGGCATAAGATGGAAACTGCTATTTTTAATTGAAACCCAACAGCTTTTCTGTCAGTGTAGATTCTCCTCCACCCTCACTGACAAACATCAGAAGTGTGTTGGTGATACTGAGTTTTCAGGAGCCTTTCTACAGGAGGGAAGGTTCTAGTTCACTGTTGCAGTGGCTGTAAAAGCCTGTGAGGAGTAGCATAGTGGCAGACAAGCTAGGGATATTCAGCTGGTTGCTCGTGTCTTTTATTGGACGTTGAGCTCAGCATCCCATGTAAGTAGCAGTCATCAGGGCTTTACTCCATCTTTCCATTTACTAAGTGACCCTGCAGTTTATGCTTACAAGCAGTTAGTAGTTCTGCTTGGAGTGCAAGCAAACTTGTCCATACCTCTGGTGTAAAGCTGAGATAAATTATTGTTCTCATCTCCTGCACTTTCTATTCCTGATGGTTTTTTACTGTTCTGAATAGAGGGCATGTTTAAAACACAAGTAACCTACGTGTAGAAAATAATGTAGTTTCTGCAGGTTCAGATGAGATACTGGCAGTGCTCTGTCACTCTGAAGGGCTATGTATCTGGAGGTATTTATTCCTCTTCCCTGTATGTAGATGGTTTCCTGCTATTTGTCTTTATTTCTAATTGTTAGTCTTTTTTTTTTAATAAAGACTTCCAATACTGATTCTTTCATATAGACTGGGGAAAAAGAAAGAGCACAGTACTTGCCAATACTGAAGTGTTAAAATTAGCTGTCAAGATACTGAATTTCATTGGCTTTAAAGCAAACTTTTCAGGAACTGGTCTCAGGTCTGCTTTTTGCTTTCATTTTTGTATGTAAACGATCTCTCCTGCTATGCTTTCAGTCAAATAGGAAAATAGATAGATAGTGGAAGCTGGAAATATTTATCCTGCCTGTTAGTTCTGAGCACTTGAAATCTGTGTTTTGAGTGATGTTAATATGGCAGTTAGTTACCATGTGCAAAACTATTGATGTCTTAAATCTGGTAAAATAAAATGAGTGTTTGCAGCCCAAATTATAAGCTAGAAATGTATTCATTCTTTGGGTGGGCAAAGTAGTTTCAGATCTACACATGTGTAATCATACGTTTTTTCCCTTTCAGATTCAGATGCCCAGGGGCAGTCTTTCAAACTCTGGTCTGTTAATAAAACCATCTTGCACAAAACAATGTGTCATCTTGAATGGTCTCTTTTTGTGATCCTCTTCTCCAGGGGTGGTTGTTGCTAAGTAACTCCAGAGTAATCTGTCTCAAAGAGCCATGTTTAACTACAATTACTGAATTAGCTGTATAGAAGTACGCTGCTTCATTTGGAGGAAGAAAATTTGGAAGGATTCATGCAGGTAACAGATTTTGTTCCTGACTGGCAGCAGTATCTTTGTGGTTATTCAAAGTACAGTAAATGACAAACCGAGCTGTATCCTGTTGTGTAGACAGGGTTTCTACTTAGTTGTAGTGCACCAGAAAGATTTTTCTGTGTAAAGAGTCATGGGTAAATCAGTTCTTAACACTAAGATCTCCATAATTATTTTCAGTTGTGAACATTTTCAGGTACTTTTTACCAAAGGAAACATGAAATACTTAACAAAATAGCCAATTATTTCCCACACTCTAGTTAATTACCTTTACATCATTTGTTTTCAGTGTTGTATTTCAGATACTATAGAAGCTGAGCCCACAGGACTCATTAGGATATGAACATTTGTTGTTAATGTGTAGGTACGGATCAGAAATCCAGGGACTGGTAGAGTGTTTAACTGCCTCCATTCAGACTGACTCATCTTCTGAGGATGTCACTGAAAGAGCCTTAGCCTGCTGAGATATCTGGTGTGACAGACCAGCGAGTCGGGTCTGCTCTGATGGAAATGATGTTCTCAGTCACAGGCAAGCTGTATTTACATACTGCACTGATGAAGGACCAGCACTGATTGTCTTTCTTTCCCAGTTTGTGCAGAGACTTAGTTCTGCACTTCAGTTTACGTAAAACTTTGTAACAGCAATGCTAGTTTAGGAAAGCTTGTGAAAGGGTGCTTTGGTTTTTAAATAACTCTTGGAAATGATGATAGAGGCTTAACTGAAAATAGCCCTGTGCTTCTGTTTGTTCATGTGTTAGAACACTGGCAAAGGAGCTGAGTGTCGGATGGGTCTGTGTTTCCAGATGCTTGAACTGCTGAGCTCTAAAACCTGAAGTGACCGTTCCCCTATTGCGCGTTGAGCTCCAAAATGTAGAAACACAGCTCCTTGTGTTCAATGTGAAAGTGCCAACACCGTTGCCCATTTAAGCTAACAGTGGCACTAAATCAGTTCCTCACAGCTATTCAGTTCAAGTACTTTGGCTACTGATACAGGATTGAAAAGGGTTTAGTGAGTAAATGAGGTGAAAACCATAAAAGTACTTCATTTCTTAGGCATTTTCTATAGTGATAACCAGTAGGATTTAAAAGGAAAAAAACCACTTTGATAAAGTTGCTGCATGAAGGGGAAAAAAAAATCTTCCAGTGAAAATTACAATAATCACTTAATGGGTAAACTTCAGGTCCTGTCTCGATCACAGTCTGACTACTCAGCTTAGAACTGCAACAACGGGCAATGAAATTCAGTTATTGGGGGGTGTACCCAAGAAAAGTTTTGTTTGCTTCAGTACCCCTGCCTCTTGGTTTCAAGTGGTAATTTTTCCATTTCTTTTGCTACAAGGTTGTTAGTTATTTCCCTTTGATTGATGCACATGTTCTGGTATATTCTTAACAGAAAAACATTTCATGGATATGATGAAGCCATACAAATGGGTAGGAAATTTTTATGTAGATAGTAGAAGATTGACTTAGGAAGTTAATCAGTGCTGTAGGACTTCGTCTGATTAGAATGCCCTGTAGGTCCCAGGCTCTGTTTAAAGGAATACAGGCACTAAAGCATTAAGTCAGGACAAAGGTAATTTGCTTTTATTACCTGCTTCTGAAATTCACTTTCAGGTAACAGCAGCAAAGTGTTAATCGTGAGCGTGGGAACTGATGCTCAAGTGTAGCTGTGTTTGAGCTGGTAATCCTGGGGAGTTGGTTACCTTTTAGACTAGCATACTTTTCAGGATTTTTAGAGTTGCTCTTCAGGCGTGTCCCAGAGTTAGCAATTCCAGAGACAGCTCATGATCCAACAGTTAAGGTCAGAATTAGCACTGGAGATGGGGTGTAACTCACTCTTTGTGCACAAAGAGCACATTTTGGAGCATTTATGAGGTAATTGTTAAAAATGTAGTGGATGAATCCAATCGCTTGGTTCCCCAAACAATATATAATGCAGATTCTTTGTCAACATTTTGTAATAAAGTTCAGGTTCCTGCAAACATGCTGTTATATTCTCCCTGTCCATAACTGCTAGCTGCTGACGCAGTCTGGAATAAAATTTCTATGAACTCATCCTCTTTCAGAATGACCATCATCTTTCTTTTTTTGATTCCTCAGAACCGAAGCCAGAAGCTTTACCTAATAGCTCTCAGAGAAGCAGCAGGAGACTGAAATGTTAACGACTCACAAATTTTTCAGGCATGCTGAGGTTTATAGGTTTAGAGTTAATTGGAATGCCAATTAACTCTATTCCACTTGGTGTCCAACTCATATCAGCCAGCTTTGCTATCACCGACTGTAAAGTCCTAGATCTGGAAATGGAATGAGAGCCTGCCCCAAGAATCAGTGTTTGAGAGAAAGTTGGGAGATGTGATGGATAGTCAGCTGAACATAAGCTCCCCCTCGTCCAAATGCGATTCTTGGACGCAGTAAAAAGGGAATATCAAATGGTATGGGGGAGGTAATAGTACTTTTGTTCCAGTAGTGCTTGCACTGGTGCCAAATGCAGTATCCAGTTCTTGTGCCAAAAATCGAGCGCATGCCTTCTAATACTCGCAGAACTTACTTTAAAGGCAGACATGGTTATGAAATGAGAATCTACCTATAATTACCTCCACGGAGGAAAGTAGTTTGATAATGGCGAATTCTTTGAGCTAACAAAGCTACAATAGGATGACATGTCTTGAAACGGAAGCCAGATCAATTTTTGCTTTAAGCAGACAATTTTAGGGGAATGTAGCTGTACACTGGAACACTTAACTGGTGATGTGCCAGGTTCTGTGTCTTTTGTGGTAGTTTCTAAATGGATGTTTGGGTGTTTGGTTTGTTGTGTGTATTGGTTTGTTTGTTTTTAATTCCATGCACTTAGCATATGCTAGGAGATTGTTGAGGGTAGTCCTGGGTCCTCTTAGTGAAGGTACTAAACACAGGCTCTTTAGGTACTCAAAGGATACAAGTTGGAGCCTTGTTTTAAGTTGTTTGGCTACCCAGAGTGAAATTCAGAGTGCTGGTGGTGGGTGTTGCACACTTCACAAGAGAACTTGGACTAACGGAGCGCACAAAGTGACAAGTTGCCTAAACCTTAGCATGGGTAGCTCTCAGGAGAGGGGATGGTAGGACTTGACATAACCTATGGGTTTTGCTACTTCTTTCTGTTTGGCTTCTCACAGCTTTCTTTTGAGGACTGGGTCCCACGTGGGGTTTTTTGGAGAATTTAGCAGGGCTTACCGTCAATTCTGAGTCTCCATCAAGCAAAGTGATATCCCTGCTTTGTACAGCAACTGCTTTGCTCACCACTTGGGAAACAAGAACTGTGGGGTTTTTTTCAAACCATTCATTCCATCTCCCAGTTTCCAGAAGACTTTGCCAAAGGGTAGGTAAGAAAATATCTGCAAGTTGCTTCTTGTTGAAGCTGTTCCAAAGTGTAAGGCAGGGATAAGATCCTGTTGTTAGTTTAGTTTGGGAAACCACAGAACAGAGAGCGATACAAATCTGAAAGCAGTCAAGCTTAGAACGGAACAAAGTTTTAGTCTCCCAAATCGCAGACAAAATGTTCTGCTCAACGAGTTTCATTAGGTGTAAGTTGTAGTGGGAATTTCTTCGTCTTCAGGGTTCTTTAATGTGATTGTGGCAGTTCTCTTGTGAAGTTCCCATTCCTGGCACACTTGTTTTTTCCTAAAAGCTGTTGTTCCATACCAGACTACTCCAGCCATCTGGGATCCCCAAAATGTCCTTGCCCTGCCGAAATACAGCTTTAGATGTAAGTAAGCTCTTGCATGGTGGAGTTCCTGTGATTGAAAAATCAAGTACTGAGCTCATGATTTCCTAGGGCTAAGAAAGAACAAGGATGTTCAGAAATAATTGTCTACACAGTTCCCATCATTTTTCAGTCTGCCTGTGGGTGATCACACCAGCCATTTCTAGCCTGATCGTAAGAGAACAAGTTTAACTAGTAGATAGTAATACCAGCACTTTTTTGTCCCAGTATAGTAATTTTACAATTTTAACTACTTCTTTTCAACCTGAATTTCTTTTTTTTTTCCCTTTTTTTATTTTTTGTTCCCTCCTACTAGTTCATACTACCACAAAGAATTGAATTTCTCTCTATTTAAATGGTTGTAATTGTACGTTTTCTCATTTTCTATGTGCCTGGCCAGAGATCTCGGGCTATTACTTGCAAAAGCCTTGAGAATTCATAGTATGAGCAAGGGGATGTGCATTTTTGCATACGAAGAGCCGCTCCTTGCGAGTACTTTGAACAAACCAGAATGCTTCAGATTAGGCAACCAAAATCAGCAGGCAATTTGAAATAGGCTCTGTGTGGAGAAGTTTTATCTACGACAACAATAAATTAACACTTTGTGAGACACATGCGTGCACTGTAGTACACTCCTAAGAGAATTTGTGGCTCTGTCTTCAGAACAATATATAATAAATCAGTCTGAGGGCCACACACTGAGTAACAAAGGGAAAAGAGTACTGAATTATTGCTCATTAAGTGAGCATCGTCTATCTGATGCACCAAGGGAGGCAGATGTTCTGCTGAATAAAAAGCCTGTGACTATATAACGATGCCACAGCTTGTTCTAAGGGTCAGTGAGGGAAAAAACATGACTTCTGTGAGATGCACTCTAGTTCTAGTACATTATAGAGAGCTTAAACTACACATAAGCTTCCCACCACTGTTACCATCAGGAAAGTTTTCCTCTTTTTGCTGAATGCAGACGAACTCAGAATGTCTGGTGCTCCTTCCTCAGAACACAGCACAGCAACACTCTGCTCTGTTACTCCTTGCCTTCTGCCTTCTTGCTGCCCATTTCTGAATGGTTACATTTTCATCGCTGTCGTCATTTTTCCTTAACTTGAGTGAATCGAGTTACCCATCAAGGATGGAAAAAGGAGGGAGTGATGGTGACAGCTGCCAAAAAGCCAGCACTTCCAGTTGATCCTGCTTCTGACACATCACCTGCCACACCATGTACACTGTCCTCACCTATTTAAATTGTACTCGAGTCCCTGTATGCATCTCTCTTCTATCACTTTGCTATCTGCTGACTTGCTAATTGCACTTTTTAGGAACACAACCTTCGTGGATGGAGGGATAAGGCTGTGTCAAAGTACCCAGAAGGATAAGTGTTTTGTGACGTTGGGGAAGGTGAGTGTTATTACACTAGTGTTTCTCACGAACCTCCTAAGTCTGTGTATCTGCAGGAGAGAGTATTTAACCCTTTATCACTTCAGGCAAAGTGGACCAGTTCAGTTTAATCCATTAGTGAAGGTGGTTCCAGGGTTTTTTTGCCAGGGGAATAGGGAGCACTCTCACACACGCTTTTGCAGGAGGTGGTGAACAGTGATAACCAACTAAGGACAATACCACTGGAGCTGGAAGTGGATAACTTCCTAAGGATTTAAGGTAACGATCCTTTGAACTTGGCCTTTTTTACTGGTAGGAAGCAGAATAAACTAAAGAGGGAATAGAAACCCGGGTTCGATTGTATGTTTTTTTCTTAATGGATTCATAGCAGTCCAAAGATGGGAACTGAATGCATTTGCTTCTTCATGTCAGGTATCCAGCTGACATAAGCATTACAAAAACTCGTGAATCCGGGTTTCCTTTAGCACTTTGAAATTACAGTCCTGTGGGGTCTTTGCTGGCTCTCTGCCCTGTGTGATAAAGGAATAATAGGCATTTGTAAATCTCTCTTTACAAAACAGAGGAATAATTTATTTTGGGACACAAAAGTACAAGTAGGAGAAGCCACTTCCCATCATCTTCGAACCACATGTTCCTGGAGAACTCACTATTTGTAAACATTTTTTTTCCTCCTACCCATGTTTACACAGGAGAAATGTAATTAGAGGTTAGGATAAAGAAGGCTGTAAGCAAGCAAAACAATCCAGCAGAGCATTAGAGCCAGCTCCAGGGATTCTTGCTGTAGTTCTTGTCTCAAGAAATAGCCGATTCTTCACTGGTGTTGCACCAGGGAAAGGGTGCAAGAGCAACAGCAGAGGGCTTGGGCGAGTGTCAGTGTTTTCCATGACAATAGTTTGCTTGAGGTAGTCTTTCTAGCAGTCAGGTCTTATTGCAACATTTCATTTATTACTGGTGAGAAAGAAAAAAGAACACCCACAAACAGTGTTCTGGGAAGTGGGCAAAATGATGGTCTGGTTTTCTTCCAGCAAATAAACTAACAGCAGCTAGATTTCAGTTTGCTGCAGAGATTTCTCACAGGCAGATTCTCCCTCGGTGGAATCAGTTTAACTCCTTTTGCTTATTCAGTATTTTCTTTTAAAAACTGCATTCCTTTTCACGGGAAACATTTGGTATTTACAAAATATTCCCCAAAAATGCAAATTTGAGATTTTGGTGCTGAGATGTAGAACGACCTCTGGGTGTCTAGAGTAATAAGGGCTCCGTTACTTCAAATTATGAAGAGAAAAGCTTTGAAAACATGGTGTCCAAGAGAGGGCCTTGATATTAACGTATTGTCTATCAAGTCTTGATTGTCCTTGTTTAGCAAAAACCAGAAGAGACGTGACACAGCACTTACGTGTGAAGCTAAAACTGGTTCTCTTTAAATAAAAGAATCAGCATGAGAGCTCTCAGCATATTCTAAAACTAAAATAATTAAAAATGCTGTTGGAGTCTTAAATATTTATTTTAAAGCCAAATCTAATTCTAGCTTTCAGAGACTCAAGATTGTTTACCAAACAGGCATCAAGGTTGCTTAGATTCTTTGAGATAAGCCATTTATTTCAATATTATTTAATTGCAATTCAATCGAACAAAACTTGACCTATTCAAAGCCAGCTGTTCAGAATTATACTCCAGTTTTTCAGATTCCAGCAAGAAAGGTAGGAACAAAATTGTCATCTTCTTTTATTAATTTTTTTTTCCTTTATTGTCTATAATGATTACAGAATAGCAACTAATGAAAGTTAAAAGCCAACAACTTTTAATTATGCCAAACCGACAGCATTAAAATACCATTTAATGATTCCAATCCAATCTATAAATCGAAACCAAACTCGACAAAGACTAATCCAAATAATTGCAGAAAAGGTTTTTACAGTAATAAAACTAAACTGGTTCTGTTGAAATGACTAAGAAAATGCTCTGTATTTCAACTGGTGGTTTGGATTTTAGCTGTCAGAGAGTTAGCTAATTTCAGCTTAATGCAAGAAAGAGTTCCCAATGAAAACAAGAAAGAGAGAAGAATATGCCTTTCAATTCTAAGACCCTTTGAGCACCAGTTTAGCAACTCTATTCAAGTCCTTGGGTCAGACAGGCTTATTCTTCATCTACAATTATACAAGCTAATAAAATTTGTGGTAAAAAAACAGGACTCTGAAAACAGAGTCCTGACCAGATATGGTTGTGATGAACTGTCACAAAACAAGTGGTTTTCTCATTTTAACTGAAGTAGACAGAATGATTATTTATTGAGGAGGTACTTTGGGGAGAACAGAATAGAGTTCATTATGTATACCACGCGTTGGTAAGACATCAAAACTAAATGGCATGGAAACTTACAGCAATATTAGCAAGTAGAAAGAAAGAAAAATCATGTCAAAGAGTGATAAAAGTAAAATTCAACATTAGGGAATTACTGTGTCCACTTGCAAGATTCACTCTCCTTGGAACAAAACCAGATGAAAGTACTTGAAACTTTGAGATATGTGAGACAGTTGATAAAAAAATTAAAACAACACAATACAGGTTTTTCAAATTATAAAACCCAGGCTTGGTTAGCCAGTCAATTCCCTTTGCTGACAAAGCTTTCCTAAGGGTAATTCTGAAAATCATCCGTAAATATTCCATTTAGCTACATCGCAAGAGGAAAGAAAAACATATAAAAATAAAAAAAAAACCCACAGCCTTTACAGCTGAGTCATGAAGATACTCTCTCAGAGAAGGAGAGAGGGCTCAGAGCCTCATTCCTGCATATGTTTCTTTGTAATAATGAGATACAGGGAACAAACCGCATGGTCAATTATTAACAGTTGACAAGGTATCACAGCATCGTTTATGTATGATCAGCTCAATTTGCATAGTTTTACCTGTTCCACTCACTCCCATCACCCATAGATGATGACCTGAAACATAATAAACATACACTTTACAATAGGACAACTCTTCAGCGAGCAAAGTGTAACTTCTGTTCTGGGCAAGACCTAAAAATGATTGATTCACCACAGTTCCTTCTTTTGATAGTAGTTGACATGTGGTCCTTCAGGGAGAAGCATAAATGTATCTCCCCAGTATTAGATTACCTAGCTACGGGCCTTTTTAGTCAGCACATTATCCAGTCACTTCAAAAATTCAGCCTGTGTCTAAATTTGGGTTGTCCTTCAGAAAACTCTGTCCCATACTTTAAGCATTTAATTTTGTAGTGAAGTGTTAAAAGGAATCTAGGTATTTCACGGGACGATTCCGTCGAAACTTCCATCACTATATTATTATACATGAATGAAAATTAGGCTAATTTACTATGCTCTTCATGTTATTTATGTATCACATCTCTGTTCCTTCTGTGGTTGTATAATAAATCCATTCTTTACAGTCCTCAGCAATACCACCACATTTCTAAATCATTCATTCAGTAACATGCGCTTAGCAGTCCTGTTAATCACCCACTGATGTGTTACATAGGCTTGTCTGAATTTTAAATGCTGAGCACCTGCAGCTCCCACAGACTTCAGAAGTCAAAATCTAGCTGCTTTTTTTTTTTTTTTTTTTTTTTTTTTTTCCTCCGAAGACTGACATCCACACGGTGGAACTTGGCATATTTGTTCCCCCACAATTTGCCGCTGTGTGTTAAAGGAGATGAAAGCATTATCTTCCTAAACCAGCTAAATTTAGGGCGAAATCTTTGACATTTCTTGAAAGGTCCAAATTACTTTCGAGGCAACTCTCACATTTTGTCAAGTTTCAGGGTTGGTTTGCATATTGTGACATTTTTCTGCAAATCCTGCTGCGTCTTCTGCTTAATTGTAGGAGGTGAAGCAAGAAGTTATTCACTAAACAGAATGTTTCTTTCCAGATCAAAGATACAACCCAATTATCTGGTAATAAAATGGTTATTTGACATCATCAGCGTGCAACACTTAAGGACTAATTTAGCTTCCAAGCAGCTATCCACAGACTGTGAACGTTTAACAAATGTATTAGTTCACTGTTTTTCTCCCCATCTCGTCTGAAATACCCCCTTGAACCATGAACAGCTACAACCTAACGGCTGTATTAAGTGGGAAGCACACATCAAGTTAAAACTCTGTTCCTCCTGATTTTCAGGCTGAATGGTGTTCTATGTAGGAACAAAAATTCACAAGAGATTGGGTTGGGGTTTTTTCTTGTTTGATGGGTTAGGTTTTTTTCACATTGTCTGAGTATTTACATCTCTTGGTCTGCAGAACGAAACTGTTGCCCTTAAAATAGATTTGGATAAAACACGGAGGGGAAGACAGGGAGTGAGGACAGAGAATGTCACTGTTGATCAGGAAGTAAGGCTGCAAGAAAGTATCATTAATAATTAGAAATGAGCTGGTGGATGCTACTCAAAAATTACACGCCAGGCATTGGGGGTTTTTTTTGTGTATTAAAAGAGTTTGGCAAGTGAGACATCCAAAGACCTGGGAGCAAACCAGGAAATATCAGATTCCTAGTTGTTCACAACGTCAAGTTTGCACTGGTGAATTCAGAAGAACATTTGACACTCAAACAGCTTTTAGACAAGTGGTGGCTTTTGAGGAGGGCTAGGATAGTATGTGTCCCATGCCAGACAGAATGCTGCACTGGCAGACACTAACAGTTTTCAGTTCCCTCTCACCACCTTTTTTGTGCCTGAGTGGGAACTTGATGGCAAAAAGATTGCCTAGTTAGTTTGTGTAAAGTTAGGAATGTAGTTTGGATCAGTTCTTAATACTCAGGTTAAGAACGTTCACAAAAGCTAGATTTAGCTGCAGAAGGTTGCTCGTTCTGATTGATGAAGAGACAGATACATCTATAGAATCAGTTTTCAAGGCTCATAGAAGATCCAAAGCGGAAGACGCTTGCTACCCCCTTGGTTCAATTTAAATTTATTTTTTGATGAATATTCTTGTTTTGTTTTTAATGCTTAAGGTCTTTCTTTACTTCCCTTTTGAGTTTCTAAGAATTCTTCCAGCATGGCTGCAAGAGTTTTTTTATCGCATTCAGCAACCAGCTGTGATCTGTGATTCTAATGGAGAGTCAAATGTCTATTGTCTGGTTCTTGTACAGAACAATTCTTACAATTCTTTCCCCCCAAGATTTCTTTGTTTCCATTTTCACTAATCCTGTCATTCCAGAAGAAGCCTTATAAACACAATCTGTCTTACACAGACAACGTTCATGTTGAGTTGTGCTGGTTTCTGCAGATATCTGGGAAATTAAAGGAGAAAACATAAAAAAAACCCCTACCTAGCAATTTTTCTCCTCAGCTGTCTTAAAAAACTCAAGGCATAGACCATCTGCAGACTGCCATAAACAGACAGAAGGAATATACTACAGAGGGACCATTTCATCTATGCTATTAGTGCAGCAACCATAGTTATGCAAGAGGTAGGAAAGCTCACAGCTCCAAGTTCACTGCAGGATCACATGTACTGGCTTTTATTTGGGAGAAACTATGCCACCCAGTGGAAATACAAAGGCAAAGAAGAAAAATTGCTGGGGGGGGAGAGAGGAGAAAAGATTTTCAGATTCAGAAATGAAACTCCTATGAAAAAAAACTGTTTAGCTAAACAATTTACCAGCACAAGATAAAAAAGCTACATGAGGAAACTATTATTATACTCTCAGCTGATTTTCACCGGCACCAGACCAAAAATATCTTCATGTTAATTAAGATTTCCTGACGACTTCTAACCAGATTGAAGTTGATTGAAGTTCAGTCTGCCACGAGCAGACCTGCTGGAATATTGTGCAGCATCTATTAGTCTGGAGTTTCTCTTCCAAGGAAGTTACTGGAGGGGAGAGAGAGAGAGAGGACTAAGTGAGGCTGGTTCATTACACAACACAGAATCAAGGTGCAGGTTTAGGACAGGTCCAGACGCAGTGGGACACAGGCACAGCCAGGGTCACCAGACAAATCCAATGGGAGCTGTAAAAAGAACAGTTTATATAAATATAAACCATCGCTATAAAATACAGTCTGTATTTTACCTCAGTATAAATATTGATAGAAAAATACACAGTCTACATAAATATAAGAATATCCAATACCAAATCCTGACATTTGTTATTTACTGACATCGGTAGAGTTTTAAGGAAAAATTCTTGCATATTGTACTGCATTGGAAGGTAATTTTTGGATTTCAGTGGCAAGAAACTCTGATCTATCACAGACACAACCACCCCGCTGAGAGAAGTGGTCTTTCTGAAAAAAAATGGCATGAGAGGACCAGGTTTTAATTTTAATTGCTATCTTGAAGAAAACCTGGTAATTTTCTTCTTCACCATTATTCCCTTTCCACCAAAACTTGTATGGGCACAGACTTGGCATTTATTCCATAGTTTATTACAAAGAAGAGCTTTAAAGGGCAACCTGTTCTGATGTTTCGGTGGATGGAAACCGAAGCACGGAAGACAAAGTCGACATCAGATTCCCTGATGCGTACAACAAGCACATAAAAATAAGAGGTTTTATGAGGACCATAAGAAAGCCTAACATATGCACTGAACCTGAAGCACACACAGGGGAAGGAATATATAAAGCGATAGCAAGGCAGCATGTCCTGATTCAAAGGAAGGAGTCATGGTGAACTCAGCCTTGAAAGAAATCTGATCAGTAGACAACTGAGAGTTGCTTGCCTGCAAGTTATCTAAACCCTGAACACTCCTGCTAGAAGCAGTTCAGAGGGTGAGAAGGGCTGAGCTCAACTGTTTGGATTTTGTTGGGTAAGTGCTATGAACACAACAGTGGCTTCTTGTTATTGCCAGCATGTAAAAGAAGAAACGGAGTCTCTTGGGATAATGAAGTTGGTAGAGATGGTACTGGAGAAGTTATTTCACTGCACTTCAACCAGTGGCTTCTACTCACGTAACAGTTGTTCAGTGACATGAAGAGTCAGTCTCTGGAGACTGTCCAGCCCAAAAGACTGGACTGTATGACACTGGATATTCATTTACACTATAAATGGATGCACAGAACATATTGTGGAATTTGTTCTGTTTTGGAAGGGAAAGGTAATATTTTTTGATCTCTTCACTAACTCAGTAGAGACGTTATTTTCAGAATTATGTATATATATATATACACTGTAAGTTCTATTCTTCCGTGAACATCACTTGAGTAATATGATAATATAGCCTACACATTTAGCTTGCTATCCTCTGAATATAAAAATAGCAGAGAATGCAGGATTAAACACCTATAAAGAGCTGTGACAAATAGCAAAGTCATATCACTCCTGCTGCACTTCATCTGTTAAAAACTGCCCGGTGTGTACATATATATATATATATCCTAGTATATATAGTATAGCATGTTGGAAAAGGTTGCAGAGCATCAAATCTTTTCTTTTCACCTGAAATACAAGAGATGGGATGACTTAACAGCTTCAGAGTTTCTGAGTAAAGTCAGGTATTGCAACACTCTCCTCATACTGTCGCATGAAAGTCTGAGATTTCTGCTTAAAATATAGAACACATATAGAACATTAGCATCTGATCATAACTAAAGACCTCGATATATTAAAGAGCATTAAATAACTAGTTCCTATTAAACTCCTTTTGTAAATTTAAAATCAGAGGCATACTATTTGATGAAAAAAAAAAAAGATTGAAAAAATAGAGCAGATCTGCATAAACAGTTACATTTATTGGCCTTTTTCAGATAGACATGTCATTTTGCCCACATATGCAGACACGTCAGGCTAGGGCTTCTCAAAATCCCGTTCTCAGATTACTTTTAAGTGTAAAGAATTCTTTTTTTTTTTTCCAAAACATTGTATTGAAGTAAAATCTAAAGGGAAGGAAAAGCTGTCAGAAGTATGAGAAGAATCGGTTGTTCTTCCTCGAATCCACCCCCAGAAAATCCTTGTTTACTTGCTTCCTATCCTCTTGAAATAAAAGACTGGATATGTGAATCTACTCCCAACACGATATACGAGAGTACGAATCAATGCAGTAGACAGACAGACTGTTTCACAACACACCAAAGTAAGCACGTTAATTGGTAACAGGCACACAAATGCCTTCTCTAACCCCCTCGTGTTTGTTTGCTTTGCTAGCCAGCCAGCTCGCTTCTTTCCCAATGGCTAATGTTACATATTTTCACAAGAAGTCAATTGATCTGTGGATCACAATTACGCGAGACTGACATTGATGGGTGACTTGGTCTTATACTTTAAACACAAGAAAAGATTTGGTACTGACTGGCCAAGCAAGGGGCATTTGACATATTTTAAAAGAAAAAAAGTAATTGAACTGATCAATAAAATTTTGATCCTAGGACTCGCTGCTTCTCTGTGCTCTCTGGGTAAGTCGTTTATACTCCACAAATCCAAGTGAAGCATGACTGAGTACAGGGCTGTTCTGAATACACTGTATGAATGATCTGCCTTGATTCAGAGCCACGACAACCCTTCCCATCGAAAGTTTCTGTAAGGGTGAAGTGTTCTTTCCTGTCAGTGCAGAGTGTCGTTAAGAACAGTTAGGAAAAGATTCAGAGTGGTGGGACGCTGGAGCAATAATGAAGAGTATAATGTGGATGTGCAAAGAATGGTCTTTGTGGTTTCAGCAGAGGATGATGGAAAACCTTGAACACTAGCTAAAATAAAGTATAAAACCAGTTTTTCTTCTAAATCAGCTTTTCACACTGCTGCACATCCTGAGATCTTTTGCATATCAGTTTTGTGTTCTTTACAAGTAGGAATTTGTCTGAGGCTGACTGTGCTTTGTGCTGTTTTCACTGTAATGCCAACACACAGTTCCAGCAGGAACACAGGAGGCTTAAAGACCATTTTACTCCAGTTGCGTGTTGAGGAAAGAAGAGATCAGCACGGAAATGGTGATATAGCAGCCATTAAGGTGAGTTTACATCACTCTCAGACATTAAACAAATAGAGCCCTGGCATGTTAATGGAAAATTGTTTAAGTTAATAAAAAAGACAAGCTATTAAAAAACTCATAATGTCAAGAAATTCTTTAAGCTCTTAGTGATGGGAAACAGAATCATCCAGTGGAATGCAAACGAATGTCTCTGTCAGCTCTGAAGAGATCTGGTCTCCATTACCAAGGCTGTCGTGACATCTTGTATTAGTGAGGTGGACTGGTGAAGAAGTCAGGTGTCTGTCTAGATGGTGTGCTCTGCCTGAGCTGCAGGTACTGCCTGGATCAGCTCTCCCTCCGCAGTGCCCCTGATACTTTTGATGGAAATGAGTCTTTTGTGGTTTTATCATGTTGCCTGTATTACAGAGCCTTTTGCCTCTGACCCTCCTGCGTGTGCTGTAACACCGGGCCCTTGCAGCCGGGGAAAAGTCAGAACAATTAGGGGCGACCTTCTCTCTTCCTAAATTCCAACTCTGCCCAGACCAATTGCAACACCAAGGATCCCGTAAGCAAAGGAAATCAGTGAAGGGTACAGTTTTCTGAGGTTTACCAAGAGCAGTGAGAGTTCTCAGTCCTCTAATGAGACATGCATTTCATCACAGTCTTCGAAAGGTTATAGCATTATTTTCTTGAGGCTTAAAAGAGTCACAGAGGAGACGAGACTGGTGACAGCAACACAGGCAGCATCTTCCTCAAGGTTTTAATATGCATCGTGCTCCCTACTTGTTTAATTCTGGAAAATGCCTCAGCAGAGCAAATGCCACTTGTGATTTACGTTAACATGAGAACGTCACTGGAAATGGGAACCTGCACATGTACAGAAATGGACAAAATAAAGGTTCTGGCTCCTCACCAATTCAACTTTAGGATTGTAAAAAAAAAAAAAAAAACATTAAAATAGAACAAAACACACCAAAAAACCCCACTCAACCTGACTCCGCTGTGTTTTAGATCTCACTTTCATGCTACCCCAGGCAGACACACTTCCTTGACTTGAGGTCGACACTAGTTGAGAGAATTTCTGACAGAAAATCTTGCTTTTGCCCGAGAAGCTGTTAATTCTGTTGCTAGAACGTTCATCAGGGACAAGTTAGTCAACCACTTAGAGACTGCTCTGGCAGTCTCCTTCAAGAGGAAATGTTTGAGTGTGGGAACAAGTGGAAGTGATATGACAACCTCGGCGCTGCTTACAACGCTGAGCTGTCAGTTAGCTAATTGAGTTGTCTGACTTGTAGAAGCCAGAGTCTGCAGCTTAAATTTGGTACCTACAGTTAAAGCAGGTGAACAATTTTCCTCCATTTAAAGGTAACTACCATAACGTGACTGTGAAAAGCTCCCACATGCTTTATTGCTCTTTTTTTTTTTCTTTAACTGGTGAGCTCAGGAAGCATGCTAAAGGAAGCAAGAGCAGAACAAAGAACAGAGGGAGCAGAAAGTCCCTTGCTGCAATAGGAGAACTTGCTCGTGCTCCAGCTTTTCTCTGCACCTCCACTACATCATCTCACGATGAGATGGATGCCGTGTGCTGTGAGGGAAGGCTGGACAAAACGTGGTCGTGGTAGAACAGATAGTGCAGGAGAGTTTATGGGGGTGCTGGGGAAGATGGGAAATGAGACCAAGAAGCAGGAAAAAGGAAGACAAAGATTGGACATACAGGGGAAGAAATAAAAGCATGAAATACATGGTAAGTTTTAAGCTTTCCCTTCGTCCCCTGACTAGTTACCAGTTGCAGTTGTGAAATAAAACTAATCATCCAAGCTAAAACAGGTAACCAGGAAATACCACTGAAACAGTAATATTCCTTACCACGCCACTACAGAAACAACACATTAGAATTGCTTTATTCCTTTGACTCCACAGGCTGATGCTGCACCTCCTGAAACCGAAAACCAGAAAACACTGTAAGTTTCGCTAGGAATTTCTGTAACGGTGACACTTGGCCAAACATCCAAACTTCAGATGGAGCTGGGCAAACAAATCTCTTGAAAAGTTTCTAACTGGGGTTCTGGAGTACTGAACAACCGCAGGGTTGAAGTTACAGCCTGTAAAGCACAGTCCCTATGTGTTGCCTCGCTGTGGCAAGCAGGTAATGCTTTATTTGGAAATCATTAGGCCTTCCCAGTTCCTTACAAGTTCCTTTTGAACAAGAATACATGTAGCATAAGAATTTAGATGCTGGAGTTACTGAACTTTATGAGGTTGGCTTAGTTTCACCGTGGAACTCTTAGCTTAGAGTGTTTCAGAGTTCTGGCTTTGTAAACACACATGTGAAAAAACTTGCCAAAAATAGAAGTGAGATGCCACTCCATCTTTTTTTTTTTAAATATATATTTTCTATCATTAAGTGTTTCAAGAATCTTTCTGCCATAGCAACAAAAGAAAAAGCCTTGCTTATTAGATTTTATGTGTCACAGAGGGGAAATAAAACCAAACAAATATTGTGCTACACATCAAACCATGCACATACCCAGCACATTAAATAGGGAAAAAAATCCAATAAAGCTGTATCCTCTGTCACGAAACAGAGACGCTAAATTGTTGGAGATACTGCCCAGATATTCAGATTCAGCCATCCGAGGCTGTCCCTGGGAGGCCCATGCATTCAAACAGGACAGCTCTCCAGAACACCAGCACGTAAGAGAAAAGCTGAATGCATGACAGAAATAGGTGTTGTAGGAAAGCCTGAAACAAAGGCATTTTCATTCTCATTAAGAAAAATCTTCTAAGAGCTTTTTCCCGTAAATGAGAAGGGCATTCAGCAGCCTTTGTGCCATTTTTCTCACCAACTGCAGCCTCACTGTACAAACAGTGCTATATAAGCAGTATCAGTTACATTATGCCCTTAAACAAATACGGATGGACCCTCATGGGTTTCCCAGTCAGGCTTTTCAAGGAAGCTGAAAAAAACACGAGGCGAAACAATTGCAAGAAAAGAATTTCTTTCCAAAGATACTCTAAATTTGCTTACAAAATGTATTTAAAGGCAAGGAAATAACAGGTTTCGAGGATTTTAATGTCAGTTTACAGTTTGCAATGTGCCTTAAGCTTGCAAGCTTCCTAGATTTAGATCTCCCACTGTAAATGTTAAGGCTAATTTTCACTAATTACTAGTTTCTCTAGCCTGTTCCAGTAGTCTTCCCACTAACATCACTGTAATCTTCTCCTTACTGCTTCTTCATCTAGCAACTAATTTCAGTTAGAAAGAACCTATTCCATTTCGAAGAGAAGCCTTATATAGCCATCCGTAGAAAGAATGAGATTTCATGGGAAGGTTTATAAGAGGAAGGAGGAACCTTTTCCCATTTGCCCACAAGTCACAAGTTTTCTTTTATTAAAACCCGGGATAATAATACCTATCATCTTCTTTTCAGGTGAATAGCTAATAACTAGGTAGCTAACTGCTGAAATAAAGAATGCCTTCTAAAGCTGGACATTATTAGTCTTCAGCTGAAGGAAAAAAGAGTCTTCAGCTGGAGATATTAAAGGGTATAGAAATCCCATGGAAAGAAAACAGAGGACTTTGTTACTGAGAGAATGAAGTAGGGGACTAACGAGAGAGGATCTGATGTACCGAGAGCTCAGGAGTTCCCCATGAAGTCAGCATGAGCCTTAATGGCTTAATGCAATTTAAAATCAACTCCAGTAGTGTGTATTTTTAAGAAACGTCAGGAATACCGTGTGAGAGGTGAGGATCAACATCTCCATTCGAGAAATATGTTACCAAAACTGTAAGAAACCAGAGTTAAACTTGCATTCATCTGAAATACAACACGCTGACAACTTGCTGTCTCTTTCAGCCATGTAAGGGAGGATGTAGAATGCCTTTTTTCAACATCTAGAAATGTCTTTAACAGCTTTCTGCAAAAAGGCTTGGCAGAATAAGGCACATTTCTAGATGCTTGAGAAGTTTGAAATTGCTGGCATTGAAGCTTTCTGTGCCACCAGGGTTCTAACATCACACTGAGGATAAAGTTCTTGTATTATGTCCTGTGGTTGCCTATCATCCATTTAAACGCCAGTGAAGCATCTGTGTCCGAGTTCACAACTTCTTCATGTCACTCTACCTACACACAGCAGCTAAAATTAAGGTTTTGGTACCCCCTTATTACTGAGATCAGTAGGGAGAAGCATGTGTACATGGTACAATGCATGTACATGTCACATGCATGGGAAAGTTAAACACTAAGTTCTAGAAATCCCAATAATTTTTTTCAGGTTGAAAAGTGCTGAAAATGTAACCACATGGCTACTTTTCTTTGTGAGAGCAATCACAGTGTCTCTCTTGCTGCAGCCTGCAAGGGAAGAAGATGCTCACGCATTCCTTTTCAGTTTTCTTTTATGAACACTCATTCTTTTCTGTTTTCTTTTAGCTTTCAGTAGTTCACCTAATGCAGATTATCAAGTGAAGTGCCAGGCGTACAAAGTGAAGCAAGCTGACTGTGGAAGAAATTCAACCTCTTACAGTAACTAAGGAGGTAGCCAACATTATTCAGTGTCAGGTTATGTATATTGTAACACATTAGGTCAGATTTCTGGCACGATTTTTGTGAGCAGGTGGTTTCAGACATCAAAGTAGATTGCAGTAGATAAATTTCCACAGAAAATAGGGCAGATTACCCTGCCAGTTTCACACTGGCCTAACTTACTGACATGTGCTACCCAATTGTTAGCCACATATGCTGTAGACATGCTTGAGCTATTCCAAACCTGAGGGAAAAGTTACAGAGTCTTCCTACAAACCTGCCAGGATGCCCAAAAAAACCCAACCCAAACAAACAAACAAACAAAAACCGAAGAAGTTTTTGAAGTGGCAGTTCTATAATGGACTAGTTTGTTCTACCTGAACATCAGCTGAATGTGACTGAAGTCTCTGTAGCGTACACAAAGTGTTGAAGACCTGCAGACTCCTTTTCATGTTTGCCAGCAGCTGCACACCTTTCCTTGACTGCAGCTGGAAATGCTTTGCTAAGTAGCAGCCTGCCAGTGGGAGTAAAGGGATTGCAATCTTATGAACAGTAATTATTAATTACAATTTGAAACTTAGCTTGTACTTTTCTTTCTTTTTTTTAACTCCTCTGGGGCTGTCTGTCAGGATGATGCATTCCCAGGCTGAGTTTGTTTAGATCAACGTAGATTTCAATAAACAGTAGGTAGATGCTGTTATGTGAAAAAGATACAGTAAGCACTTAATAAACCTTGGGTGTTTCAAAAACAATGTCTACAGATCAGAGTTCAGGAATCAGAAGGGGCATAAATCCTGATGTATTTGAACTTCTCCTTGAAAACTGCACTGGAATTACTTATGTGAACATTAAACTGAGAATCGAGTAAGTGTAGCAGTCATGCTCCAGAGAGCATAAAGCATCAGCGATAACCCCAGGGGTTTCAACATGCCAGTCTGTCAATATAATGTTAGTTTTTAAACTCTAACGTATCTTTCAAGGGAAGGGTAAACCTCAAAGGAAGCTAAAATGTTTCACTTTGGAATGACACAGAGAAAAACTTGGTCTTCAGTTTTGCCTTTATTTACTGAGATACAAAAGAACATTTTTCAAGTTACTTAGTGATCTCTGATAAACATGGAAAAAATATTAGGGATCTCAGCCTACTCAGTTTACTGATTTGTGTAACCACACCGAACACAAAAAAGGTTGCAGTTCTGTTGTTTACTATTTATGTTTGGCTCAGATCAACCCTCTAGAATTCTTAGGAAATTTTATCATGCTGATAACGTGCCCATCTTTCAACATGCTGGCAGAAAACAACGGGTGGAAAAAAAAGTGATTATTCTGCTTCTTTCTTGGGCGGGTGGGGAAAAAGCAAGGAAAAAATAAAAAAGTCACTCATTACCTCCTAACCAACTTTTTTCCTAGGGCCAAGTGAGTCAATAGAACCATGCAATGACACCAAATTTCCAAGGACTGAGCAGTTCAAATGTGCAGAAGATAAGCACACAGGATGGTCATTGCCTTACCCACGGCTCCCTATGAACTGCTGAACTCTACGTTCCTCTGCCATTCCTCTGCTACTGCCATTAAGTGGTGTTGAGGCCTGAAATCTCTTTAGGTACCCCATTTGTTGCAGTTCCTGCAGGAATTCTCTGCAACTTGCTTATACTGTGAGACTTTCTCACTGGACACCCATGCTGTGAGGTCCGTGTAACCCCTCAGTCTATTCACTGTGCAGATTCGGTGAGGCGGTGAATTCGGCTTCATTTCAAGGGTGAAACCACACTTCAACGACACCCATTTTTCCATTAGCTCATTTTATATACCACATGCAAGAGCAGTGTGCTCCGACTGCCAGTGCACAAGTCAGATCTGAGCAACTGCCTGCTTCCCTCTGCTCCTCTGCCTCTTCCGAAGAGCTTTCTTGGTTCTCTCTCTCAAGATGCCTCTTGTGTTTGTGAGCCACTGGTGCTGCATGAGCAAGAAGGACTACATTTGAGTGCAGGTCTGGTTTCAGAGCCACTAATCCTACACCAGAGCGACTCACAAAGGTGTCCTCACACCCAGGAGGATGTACAGGGGTTGGTAAGAGGAACCACTCTGAATTCGCATCTCAATTTACTTTCCACCTTTAATCCTTCCTCTTACTCAAACTCTGGTCTCCATCTACCAACTTTGTGGTTGTTCTCACTTGTCAGTCTGGCAGTGACCTACTCTATTGCCTTCCCCAGAAACACTTCCTTTCCTGGGTGGGAGTAGATCCAGTGGAACTTAGCTGGAAATCCTACCCTTCCCATTACAGGAGCTGACCTCCACTCCTGCCCACCTTGTCTGTTCTAAGAAGAGCCAGAGTTCTCTCCTCTGCTTGCTTACAACCCTTTATTGTCACTGCCATTTTGCTTGGTTTTGTCCTCATCTTCTGCAAAGACAGTGAAGTCTGTCTCTTCCTTCTCCTTGAGCTTAGCATAAGGAATGTTCAGAAAGTCACACACATACAATAGGTAACTTACTACCTTTTTCATCCTTTTCTTCCCAATCCTGCCATATCCTTCCACACCAGTTTTCTGGCCCTTTGTCAGAGACAGCAGGGCAGACTGGATTAATCATGGCTGATCCTTAGCTGAGGCAATTCCATGTTTCTTTTAAAGATTTTTATTTATTTATGGGACCCTACATTACTTTTTTTTTCTGTCAGAGGTGCTTGTATGTTGTGAATTTGGACTTATTGATAATAGTTCTTCCATTCATAGCTATAGACAGCTTAGAAGCAGCTCCAGAATGAAAGAAGTTTGCAGAAAAATCAAAAATCTAAGGCACAGAAACTATATGTGTTTGGGCCCAGTCCTAGAGAACACTCCCATTAAGCTCACCTGCACAAGAAATGGAAGACTGTCCATCCCCAGTCAAGCTTTATAGGAAGTCTAACCTCACCCAGAAAAAAAAAGAAAGTGTTTCCAGTCTTTGTTTCATATAATTGTTTCTATCTGTCCTCTAGAACATGTGTGTTTCTTATGACTACAATATACTCAGTCTTAGTTTAAACAGTGATAAGTGTATTTATAGATCTGTGTAAAACAAAATATTACTAGGATGTCAGCATTTGGTTGATCTTCACATTCTTGGCTTCAGAATGGTTTAAAATAAAACATACTCACAAAGCAGGGTTGCTTTTTTGGCTCTAATTTCCTCATTTTTGCCCACAACAGACCTGGCAGATGTGGGATAGCTGGAATGTGCATATCTAACAGTTCTCTTCTGTGCCATCATTTGAAGCTGTAGGAGGTGCAGCTATTTGGCTGTAGCACGGAACAGAGTGATGAATGCGATGAAATACAGATTTCATTTATGACCAGGGGATAAATGCTGTTCAGGTCACGGAAACAGATTAGTGCACGGGGACAAAAAGCTCATGAAGAATTCCTTTTTGGAGGTGGAGAAAAGGGTATGAAAGGACTGCAGAGATTGAACTGAAATGACTAGGTAGTAACTGGAATTACATAAAAATAGATACAAGACAGGAACCACAAAAGGATGCGGGTTTCTTAATTGCTCTGGCCTTGGGATGGCCTTGCTGGAGAATCACAATCCGATTAATCATGATAACAGAAAAACTGGATTGCTTCACAGAAAATCCTGCTTTTATAGTTTCGTGGAGAAGTTTAGAATTGTTTCAGGGGCCTCATACCCAAGATAAACCCAAAACAAATGGAAAGGAATCAGAGTAAAAATGAGTTATGAAGCCAGAGTTTCTCAGATAACTATGAAGCCCTGATCAGTTTATAACAGATCAAAGAAAGTCTTTCCCAGTGTAGACAGGACTGTTATAGCAGAAATTGTGCTCCTATCAGAGCCAAACTCTTATCCTGACTTCAGATGTAGGTGCACACTTGATAAATGAATCTCTTTTTAAAGATGACTGCTGACAAATATGAATGTGAATGAAGGTGTTTTAAAGATGGATTCATGGAATATAATGCCCTGCATCTGTGTGCTGGACCAGCTTTAAAAATAAAGCTATGGTCTATATAAGGTTCAAAAACCCATAAAACCTCACTACTATTTTAGGAATAGTGGAGTATTCTGCATTTTTCATGAAAGGGAGCTCATGGGAGTTTTTCTTTGGTAAGAATTTCAATACTGAATAGGGAGATACCTCATAGATCAGCTAGAAATACCTATTACCACCAAGGTCTTTATTTAAAAAAAAACCCTGTTTTCCAGTCCATGTCTTGGGGGGGTGGGTTAACAGCTTGATTATTTCTTCCAGCAGGCTATATACGTACAGCATTTTCCATAGAACAGCGTTCAGTGGCTGGCAAGTCAACGAAATTACAACTATCCAAGTCAGAAGCAAGGAAAAAGGAAATACTATCCAAAAATCCTTTACTGTAGTCCACATAGTTCAAAAAGGGCGTGTCTGACTGGAAAATCTTTCATATGGAAGCGCGACCTGATTGTGTGAGGTCCTTCTCACAGATGTTCAAGTGGGGAATAGGCTTGGCAGTTAATACCGGAATGATACGACCCAGCAAAATTGGGAGACAGAGAATTTCCTTGCACAGCGGAAAATTTAAATATTGTTTTGCCTTTTAAATATTGTTTTGCCACCATTCTGAGAGCTGTGCCCAGGGAATATTCTCCCAGGACCAGTCCCACCAGCATTATGGCCCATTTCTACATCTCCAGGAGCTATTAGAATCTGCAGAAATTACCTGAGTCATAAAAAGAATGTTATCCCGAGTATCAAAACATGGTATCTTGCTATGTCAATGGACCATGAAGTACAAGAAAGATATGACTCTGGGTTGAAGGCATTTTGTTAGCTCCTAATTTCTCCACTAGCTTTGGTAGAGTTAGTCCAGGTTTCCACTGAGCAGCATTCAGCACCTGGCAGTGTTTGCACAACTTGTCTGGTCAGCTCCACATGGATTTCTGTTTGCAAAACCTGAGGCCTTAAACCCCTTTCCCTGCAGTCCCCAGCTCCAGAATTCATAAGCAGGGGGTGAAGACATCACTAGTTCTATAACATCACATATCCCCACGAGGAAATGTCATTCTGTTGGTTGGGTTATTGGTTTTTGGGGTTTTTCTTTCCCCTCAATTCCTTAAGCTATCCTACAACTAGTTGACTAGTTTGACATGCGTTTGCAACACCATTTCTGAGCCTAAGATGATTTTTTTTTTAAGTCATCTAATGATGATGGCTATCCTCCTCCATAAACACTTCAATACAATCCCATCCAATTGGTTGGCTTCATTGGAGTGCTGAGCCAGCACGTTCTATGAGTGCCAAGAGTCAATGAAGCCAAAAATCAGGGTCAAAAGTTGCTATTAGTTGGCACATACCTCTGGCAGGCTTTACAGAATATCCTGATTAAAGTACTTGTTAAGCCTTGACTGAATTCTTTTTCCTCTTATAAATACAGTTTTGTCAGATTTAATTTTTTCCTCTCCACATGGCTTTGTGAAGAGGCCTGTGATCAGAATGATGGAGCAGCAACCTGAAGCAAAAAGCAGGATTTCTGCCATACCAGAGGGATTTGTGACATGGTAGATTATTAACTATTCGGGTGACAGGTGCTGTCTTCTGCACAATCCCAGTACCATCTGCAGGGTAGGCTGGGAGCCGCTGGGACCACAGCTGCAAACCACCGAGGGAGGCATCGGGGGGGGGGGGAAATGCTCTTGCACTTGGGCTGAAGAACCAGCAGATGGGGCAAAGGAATCAACCACCACCAGCTGGAAACTGGGCAGCCCACCCCCTCCAGCCTGGGCCAGACACCAGCCACTGCTTCCTGCAGCTTCACCCCGCTTTCACTGGGGATAGAAGAGAGCTCCGAGTGAGACAAACCAGATGTGATCCGGTGGGCTTCTCCATCAGCCCGGGCAGGTTGGTAGCTAAGCTTATTTTTGTTTTCAGAAGTTTAGAAACAAAATGCAGGTACAGACAGAAACAACAGCAATTGGCTCAATTTTTTTTGCAGCTTGACATAGAGTTCCTTGCGTGTTGAAATGAGGAAGGAAGGGAAACAAATATGCAATCCATCTGTCTTTGTCTGTCTTTCAAAGTTCAAATCCGTGATGAATCCAGGACTAATTTATGGCTGAGCTTTCTGCATCCAAATGGTGAAAATCCTCCTGGTTCTTCAGCTCTTGTGCTATTTCTGCTTCCTTGGCCCGGGTCTGGAAAAAAACCTGGCAAATTCATTTTTTCTAGTGCTTGGCCCAGGGTTAAAAGTTTAGAGTGAAGTTTCAATCCTTAGGTGTGAATCTAACCTCCTGCCTAGGTATTTGGCATTTGGCTTTCAGGTGCTGTTTGGACCCAAATTTGCTGATGCAAATATGCTAGAGTACAGCAGAGCGTGTGCCATTCTGCCACAGGAGTAGGTGATCAAACAGTGTGTGCCTTCAGAGCCTTCCTAGTGAACCAGAACATCATTAGAGCTACTACTGATGATGTCTGTCTCCTCAGATGAGTCTTAAATACCTTATTTCTGCCTCGTGTGGTTTACGGGTAAACTGCCTGACCAAAAAAAAACCATACCTTGGAGTTGTCAGAAATGCTGTCTTCAGTTATTCTGGCTACTGTGTAATGCTGGCTAAACACATTGCAACATTTAACATCTCCGTCTGAAACATTTGGGAGACTTCTGCCCACTTCTTATTTCCTCAGCACAACTGGCACAAATATATTCCTGCTGTTCAATATAGAAAGGGTATTTAAAATTAAATGCGGTGTCAATGCAAGATATTCAAGAATTTATGATGACAAAATTATTTGATAACATCTTTGGCCATAGTCTTGTGATTGTGTCAGCTTCAGCCTGGCCAAAGTCCTGCAGGACTGCCCCATACAAGTTAGCCCAGAACTGCAGCTGGAAAAGCCTCAGTGATTCCTTGTTATTTTCTAACATTAAAAAGAAGAACTTTCTTCTGCCAGTTTTCTAGTAAACTTCCCAAACTGATTTACCAGACACTAGAAAAGCCTTCTGCTGCTGGCAGCACGATTCAGTAATGAACATATTTTGAAGAGAAAGAAGACATCTGTTCCCTGTGCTGCTCTGGGAAGGAGAAGGGCTACGGAAGATCTGCCAGGAACCTGCTGAGAAGAAAGCGGGCTATTAGTAAGTCCACTCTGAGCTGAACTGAGCACTTCTTTCCAAAGGTCTGCTGCACCACTGGAACCAAAGACACTGGGCATGTTTTGCCCATTTCTAATCCTTGCAGGAACCATTCACTGTTGCTGGAAGGTATTTGCCTCTGGGCCAAGAGCATTCATGCATGTCAACTGGATCTAGGATGCTTTGGCACCAAAAAAAAATGCCAGAACAAGGTTGAAGAAAAGATATTAATTGCTATCCAGCAGAGAAAAATCGACATTATTGGCACAGGAAAGTGTATTTCAAGTGGTGGTCAGGATTTTCGTTTGCAGTCTATTTGAATGGCATTTCTTCCTCTGTGACCAGGGATTGTGCTGCGTTTTCCCTTCATACGAAGGGCATATGTTAAATATGACATCAATTCTCAGCTCCAAATTCCTTCATACTAATGGAAGTCTAGAGTTAACTGCACAGCCTTCTGAATCTGGATTACAGGGCTTAATCAGAAGAGCTGCATAGCTCTTCTCGTGTATTTAAGAGGATTGCAATATAAATGAAGTGAAGGAAAAAGTGGGTGACAACTTTGACGACCTTTTTTCCTTCCCTCTATTTCTGGTCTCAGAGTTAAGTAAAGCCTTCAACCTTTCCTTGTACAGACAAAACAATTAATAAAACCCTGCCTTATGCTGGAGGCAGCCATACAACTAAAATGACTTGACTTTAGTGAGGAAAACAGAGAAAAAATGGACAACAGCCTGTAAAAGCCCCAATACCATACCACATATGGTGTGAACCAATAAAATTAGCATAGGCAACCTGCAGGTAATGTTTGGGAAATGTGAAGAGTAAAATTGTATGTGCTGGAGGGTTCCAAAGTTTAAATAAATATTCCAAGTAAATGTTATGAAGACCTCTACTCCTTTCATGAGAACCTGTTCCAAGAAGGCTAGATGAGATATAGTTTATTTATATGAATTCCATTTTGATCTTCAATAAAGTAGAGGCTGTGTTTGGAGGAGAGGGTGGCACACCCGGCAGGACAGGGCACAAATCCTGTTCATCTCAGCCATCTGCCCAGCCAGTGGAGACAGTAGAGCAGAGGAGGGTTGGTGAGCTGAAGAAAAGGTGGAGATGGGATGTTGAAGCAGGGTCCACATTGTTTCTGGGGCTGGTGGACCTAGCAAAGCTTTAGATGGGGATAGGGATGAGAAGAGTTTGCAGGCACTGCAAAGTGGAAGATATTTGTTGAGAAACTACAGGAGCAAGGTTTCTTTCTTCATCCTCCATCTTCCCAAGATCTCTTTTTTTCACACAAAGTGAATGTTACGCATTCAAGGGATGAGTTTTAGTCCTGCTGCTTTAGCTGAGCTGTACAGGCAGTACTGATGTTACACGTTTAAATCTGAAGATGTATAAAGAAGTTGACCCCCATTTTTGTGGGGTTTTTTTCTGATCCTATTCCTGAGAGGGCCCATTGATTTCAGTGGAGTTGTACAAGTGATTAATCTGCTTTAAGTAATTAATCTGTGTACAGTTAAGTCTTATTCTTTAGACAAATTTAAGCATTCAGCACTTGTTTTACCAAGACAGTTCCAGAGAGCTTGGGAGTTGATTTGTAAGGAGGTCAAGAAACCAAGTAACACACCAAAGAAATACTCTTTTTGTCTGTTTGTTTGTTTATTTTTCCTTTAAATGTTTGCAGAAAAGAGGACAGAGGCTTTTTTTGTACGTTCCAGGCTGAAATTCTCCATTTTTCAGGAACTGGGTTTTTGTTTTCTTTTGTTTTTCCTGTAGACAAACTGTGGAAAAATCTGCTTAAAGCCTTGTGTCTTAAAGCAGCACAGTCAGCTGCTGCCTCTGGCATCACCTCCAAAGCAGTTTGCTTTTCCCTATAGATCATTCAGTCCACTTTGTTGCCATCCTGTGGTACTCATCTCACGCACACATTTGAACATGTACTCACAGGAATACACTGCAGACAGGTGGGGTTTTTTCTCTGAGACTAAGGCAAGGAAATGGTGGAGACCAAGTCTAAATTCTCTTGCTGTCAGTGATGGATATGAAGGTTACTGGAGAAGCTAGGAGCCTCTGTGTGAACATCTTAGATCAACCAAGAACGTGCCAAGGTCTGTAGTGTTACCTAGAAACTTTAAAAACCTCTGTGGATTGGGAAAACCATTTCCATGGCTTACTTTGTCCCTTGGGCAAAATTTGTGATCTCAACATCGGATAATTTACGGGGCACAACAAGTCTGGAGGCTCAAGCTTGTTTCCTTCTGACTGTACTTTCATCCTCATGTGGTATGAGGTGATTATTTTGATTTCACTCATAGCTTCACCTTCATCACCTGTCTTTGTAAAAGAATGAAACAGATTGGTTTTGTGGTACTTATCTGTTGGTGCCCTCATAGTTCTAGAAGATAGAGTTAATTTTGGCAAAAGATACACTCTTTTCCAGCAATTTCCCTCCAGTGATGAAATGTGGATTTCTGTTAAGCCTGAGCAGAAATAAATAAGATGGGAAAAAAGATGCAATTCTGCTAATTCGGGGTTTTAATGTTTTTTTTCCCCTAGTAGTGAGAATGAGGGAAATAAAAATAGGAATTGACAGTCCTGATACAATAATGATTACAAACATAGCCCAGTGTTGACCTTCAGGTCAAGTAGGATTACAGAAACAGAGGAAACAACAAGTAGGCTAAGAAACATCAAATAAAATATACCAACTAAAATGAAACCTAAACTGGAAGAAGCCTTTAAGGATGAGTGTGTCTGTAAAACCGATGCACCACACATCCCAGGAAAACGGTTGATTTTTTTTTTTTCCCCAATTCCAAATTCTCTAATCACTTGCCCTGGGAGAAAATGTTTGTTGGAACTTGCTTTGCTTCTGCCAGACTTTTAATTATCTTACTGGGATGCTATTTTCAGCCAGCATTTTCGGGCGAGTCTTAGAGGTGCAGTTCCCATTAACATTAATGATGTGTGCATGCTGTGAAGATGACTGTAATCCCTTTGCAGATTAAACACTTGGTGTTGCCAAACCTTTTGCTAATGCTGTAAATCTGAAGGCATTCAAAATGGGTGTAGGGCTTGCTTTTTTTTCTTTTTCCCCATAAGAGTGAGTTTTTTGGATTGCTTTGGATGAACAAAAAGATCTGGTGTTGTCTTACAGAAAGCGGAGTTATGAATGGATGGCCTGCTTCCTGTAGGTGTTTAGAATCTTTGAAAGTCATGCCAAAGAGTCTACAGTATATTCTTATTGGAGCTAATGTAATTAAAGTGTATAACAACTTAAGTATTTTAATTCTTCAGCTGAATTTAAATGCACTTTCAGCTTGCTGGCAGCCCGCTCTGTGTTGATATACATTCCGTGCAGCAGAAGGATGGTTCTGTGAGTTTCACAAGTTGTGGATAAAACTGGAATGTGATCCCATGAGAAAAGTAATTGCTCTTTTTTTTTTTTTTCTTTTCTTCCAGAAATCCAAGCTTCTCCCTGCACTAAGTGCAGTATATCTAGCTCTGCTCTCCATGGATGTGTTATATCTCGAGCTGAACACAAAACTGATGTAAAGAATTTCAACATCAAACTTGTAGACATTCTGTGCTGGTCTACAATCAAATTAATGTGCAGATAACTGCACGAGGAATTGATAAACATGTTTCAGACAGAGGGGCCTAACTGTGGGTATCCTCTGCCCTGGAGACCTCTCCTTTGTAACTCAGCCAATATGGGAATCCAGAGAGAGACAGAAATACAGCTGAAGTACTCACATCTCCAAGCTGGATAGCAAAACGAGGCATTTAAGAGAAAGATATAAACAAATCAAGACACAATGTGGGCCTAAAAATAATTATCTCTAATACTATGCAATTACAGATATAATGGACACATTTAAACAGAAAGACACTGAGATAAATTTTGGCCTATGGGTAAGTGTTTCTTCTGGGTGAGAACAGCCCTCCCACTTGCTGCCACTGGTTGATAAGAAGGATGTTCTGCTTCATCTGATACAGGCAGAGCAGAGCTGGCTCCTGTTGAGTTCAGGGCTTTACCTGCCTTTGCCATCCATCTGCCCCAACAGAATGCAAATCCTAGCCACAACTAGCAACTCTTTCTTCTTCCATCCGTGGTAGTAAATAGTTGTCCTGGTCTGAGCTAGAACAGACCTAAGCTTTTCTATCCCATGTAGACCATACTTGGTATAAAGCTGAGGGATAAGGAGGGTGAAGCCTCTTCTTCAATGGCCAGTGTCCAAGGACTCTGTCCGTTCTGCGTACCATCCCCATCTGTGTGCTCCTGAATGCAGAAATAGAAACTCCCTCTTCTCCTTCCCATGCTGGGGGTGGAGGGAGGCAGGGAGTGAGCGGCTGCGTGGTGCCCAGCTCCCAGGGGTTTCAACCACACCACACTGCTGCATATGGAAAAGCTTTTTCTGTTCCTCTCAGACTGAACTAGGGGTCACAAAACCTTGCTGCACGGTGCATGCCAGTGTGTGTGTACACACACGGGGAGAGCTCAGGGCAGCATGTGGCCGGCCTCTAACCCAGGGATGCTGAAAATCTCTTCGAGGTGACTAGATGAGTTACAGAGATGCGTCTCGGCAAAACTCACGTTTGCACAAATCCATTATCTGGTTGAAAAGCTTTGCTGTTCTGTTCTTAAGCAGCAAGATATGCACGGAATTTGGATGCGCAGAACAATTCGGAATATTCTAGCTGCTCCAGATGCTAGCTGTGTGCGGGTCAGACTATTTCTCTGCAGCCTGAGAGCCAAAATCTGCCCTGTACGCTGACACAATTGCACTCACACCAAGTGACATGGCTGTAACTAATTGGACTAAGCACGGAAACTTTCACTGCCCATAGCCAAAGACAAACTCTGGCTCCTAAAGTATTTTTTTTTTCCTGAATACCTTGTCATGGTACCTGGACTCATTTTAGCCCGAACAATACACCTTTGTCTACAGACACTAAAAATAGCTCAGGTACTAATTAAAAAAACCAACAAGCTATGACAGAAAAGAATAAAGGCAAGGAAATGGGAAAGCGTTTTTCCCTAGCCAGCAGCTTCCCTGGCACCATTTCTAGCTATGAAGAGGGTTATTAGCAAGCCCAGAATTATATAAACAGTTTCCTCTGCCAGCCAGTGTACGCCAGAATCATCATTTACTTACAAATTATTCAAGTCAGCAAAATCCACCTTTTCATCAGACCAGTGGAAAGACTGGCACAGGTTTTTAAAAGTAGGATTATGATCAGAAAAAAAAAAGTCTCCCTTTCTCAACAGTTCAGTGACCTAATTTCATAAACTCTTTGTTGTTTCTTCTTTCTTCATTGATAAAAATTGTGGTTATTCCTACTAGCAGAGCACATTTGTCAGCTGCGGGAGGGGGAGCTATGCTCTCCCCTGCTAAATGCACCATCACCAGAATCACCCACTAGCTCCAGGATGCTCCATCTTCGCTATGGGATGTGATGACTGAGAAAGCAATAAACAGACTGAGTTTTGGACTATGATATATAAATAGGCCATAGTTTAGAATGGCAGGGCGAATCTAATTGGGAGTTATCAAGCACTAAATACTCTTAGCCAATTTCACATGAAAAATTTGAGGATAAGTATTCATCCCTTTGGCTTTATATCCTGACCAAAAAGAGGAGCTGTCTGTGCCTAAATAGGGGCTAATGTTTGCTCTAGATCTGGGAGAACAGCGTGGATGCTCTGAGGCTGTGCGAGGAGGGGCTGGAGGCTGCAGTGTGCAGCTGAGAGCGAGTGAGCTGCGTCTGAGGAAGCCCTCGGGCACAGCAGAAAGCCTTGGTTCAGTAAATCCTCCCAGATCGCATAACTCGGAACAAGAGGAGGGTTCTGCAGTGGGGTCGTTATGTGCCTGGGGTTATGCAAGTGCCTAAGTGTTTTGCTGGATAGGGGCCTGAATCTCTCACTAGCATTTTCTCCTGTCTTTAAAATGGTAATAACAAATTCTCCATCAGGAAGGGAAGGAATTGATTTAGTCATGATTATAGAAAAGAGAGTGTCTGTAACTACCCAAAAGGAGGGGAAACAGGGAAGTATCATTTGAAAAGTAACACTGCCTGGTAAACCCTGCAGGAGGATAGCTAACGAACAGGAGTCAAGGGGATTGTGTTCCTCGCACATCATGAATAGGTTCTTCACATCTGAGCAAAGCCTTTGAAAGCACAAGTGTCCTATTTGGCCTGAAGAACCAGGACATCAGGATGTCTGGATAACAGGCTCTCTTTCCAGGACCAAGAGTTAGAAAGCTCATCACTTTATGCATCACTGGTTATGCTGCAAAATGGGCAAACTTAGTCAGGTATGCAGTGTGCTCCCCGGTGAGTGATCCCTGGGGAATATTGTTCTCACCATCACTAAGACTAAGAAAATTGGAATGACACTGTGATGACAGTTCTAGATTTTAATAGGATTTAGAAATAATAGAATAAAATAAAATAATAAAATAAACCTAAATTAAATTAAGAACTAACACGTGAAAATGTACTTAGGAGTGAGATCCTATTATTCCATAAGCCACAGGCTGTTTATTCAGAGAGAAGATGTAGCTGTGGCCTGGGTAGGGTAAGGGGAATGTTCTACCATGGACTAGCTGAGCCAGCCTCATTGTTACTTGCTGCTGGTGCAGACAGTCCTGCTCCCATCTGCCCTGGACTAGCTCCCCTTCCTCGTGCTGGCTGAGGTGCTTCATGGCAGTTCAGCTCCTTGCACCCGTAAAAAGAGAAACTTGGGGAAAAAGACAGGAAAAGGATGTTTTTCTAGCCCTGATCTGCTTGGGTTGGGCATGTGGATTTGCCTGCCTTTTCCTGCGTTGAAGCTCAGCAGCAGCTCTGTGTTCATCTCGGTACTCAGACATTTCACAGGTAACTTACAGGGAGGGTGAAGGCCTTTCAAGTCAGCTTAAAATCATCCTGACAGATAACTCTGCTATATTCCCACTGCCCTCTAGAATGTAAGCAATTTCACGCATCATTACCAACGCCAGCCAAAACCAGTGGTTGAATGAATGGAGAGCAGCAAGCCAGCCTGTCTCCCAGCGCAGAGCTGTGCCCGACAGGGCTGCCAGGGCCGGTGTGGGTGGAAGG
Organism: Todiramphus chloris collaris; assembly: GCA_025345505.1. Lineage (NCBI taxonomy): Eukaryota > Metazoa > Chordata > Aves > Coraciiformes > Alcedinidae > Todiramphus > Todiramphus chloris. The sequence continues at coordinate 339,758 of JANVCC010000070.1, read as the reverse complement.
GGAAGGCTGTTGGCACAGCAAATGACCTCTCTCCAATGCAGCCAGGTGCTCAGCCTGCTCTCTTAGGAAGCCAAATTACTCCCAATTTTTCTTACATCCAGGACGTTGCTATTGCTTTAAACTGCCAGCGGCACCAGCAAACACCGTGGTTTGGTTGTTCACCTTAATAGGGATTATCTCTTATCTTACTTTTTCAGAACAAGGGCCTCTTATGACAAACTCTGATTGGAGCTGCCTGTGGTGCTCCCAGGAAGCGTGATCCCACGTAGCAGGATGGAGACAGCATGTAGCCTTTGTAGGCACATCAGTCACCGTGTTGTCTCAATATAAAATGTAAGCAGGTTGCTTTCAGAATGGCGTTTCTGTAAAATAAACAGAGCTGTGTGCAAACACGAGGCTAAAAGAAAAAGAAATGGCCTGCAGCATCTTTGAAGTCTTCTCATTTTGTTGCTATCGGATTAACTTCCAGGCAGCAAAGGAAAATGAGCTCTATTTGCACACGTTGGGACCTTGCAGAGAGTTTGCTCGTGAGGAGGTGTGGGCATGTGGAATTCTGCAGGCTGACAGATAATGTATTTGAAAAAGACTTTGAAGTTGGAGCTGAATAGTCCTTATGTCAGGTCCTCAAAGTGGCTGCGGCTGCAAATTAAACGTGAAAAAATAGAAGAGGGGTATTTTGTTATCAAACATATATTTTGTTCCCAGGCTGAAGCTGTTCCCAGTTGCAGGTGTTTCCAGCCTTCTGTACAGTCCTGTGGGTAGAGGCACACTGTAGGAATGGACAGAGAGGAAGAGTCTGGCTCTGCTTTGCATGGTTTACACCGAGAACACAGATAGCCATGGTAAATAATAGAGTAAGCACGATGACTAACACAGACTAGTGCTCTTTCTAATTGACTGTTGGAGTTCATTTGGCTCAGTTTGTCTTTGTGGTATTGTAAACCAAGGAGAATTTCATGTAAGGCAATGGGGACTCCTTGGTTGGAAACAAGAAAATAATAGAACGAGACTCATTGGAACCACTTACACATTGGAGAAATTAGTGGAAAAATGTATTTCACAGTCTTGGTTTCCCCTCTTTACCCCTCTTACGTTTTAGTTTGGGAATTTGAGTTTTGAATAAGCTAAAATAGGGCAGAAACAGCCCCAAAGTACAAAAATGGCTGGAAATTTGAGCTAGACTATGGTTTCCAAAACCTCAGAGCCAGCACCAACACCTGCTTTTGAGAGGAGGACAATACAGTCCTGAGATTCCTCCTCCCCTTGGGGATTCCAAAGAAGTGTTTTGGCACCGAGAGTATGCATGGAGCAAATTATTCTGTTCCATGCAGTGCTCCTTCCTCCATGGTTTACAAGGAAGACAGAGGAAGGGCTCTGCCCATTCTCTAAGCTTACCTACACGTGCCTTGGATACCAGCCTTGCCCAAAACTACTTTTCCTCAAGTCATCTGCAAGACAAAAAGATAAGCAAGAGCAGGGCATGAGCAATACCTGCTCTCTGTGGACCATCTCATGTCAAACTAGAAAGAAATGTCCCTCTGTTTTGCTGGAATTGCCTCTCTAAGAGTTTCAGTGCTGCTTCATTGCCCAAGAACACATCGCTGTGTTTCTTTGTCCTTACTCGTGAGTTACCCGGTGCTGCTCCTAACATCGAGGAACTAAACCAAAAGGGGAAAACCTAAGTACTTGCTGGAACAAACTGGGTGAGGTTGTTCTCTTCTGCTCATTGCTCTGAAGATTCTGATTTACTGAATCTAGTAGAAACGTTAACATTTTTCATTTGTATTTTGTTTTCTTTTACTAGACCATTGCAGACATAGTTTCTTGTTTTTCTGTAACCATATCCACTTAGAGAAAACCACTTCTTTATCTGTCCCAAACTCGCCCAAGTTTGACTGACTTTTCCCTTTAGCACAAGCCATACGCCTGTGATTTATCTACTTGTAAAGGTAGTTGCTACATCAATTTGCTAATATTTTCCCTTTTAGGTGAACCACAGGGATCCAATAAAGGAAAGGAAAATATAAAGAGGCATTCCTGCTCTCACATCACCTCTTACCAAGCCAGGCTGCAAGTCTAGTTCTCCTTTCGCCCGCTGCAGGAACTCCCCTGGCGTTCGTTTTTCATGGGTTCAAGTTTTAGGCTGGCAACCTGCCAGTGAGTTCATTAGTGGCACACTGGATAACAGCACAGACCCAGTCCCCCAGGATTTAAACAACATTTTTAACAGCAAAAATTGAACTCTGTCTGGTCCGAGCTGTCTCAGGGGGTCCAAGTACCCACATGTAGCAGATAATACAATAGACTGTCACCTTCTACCTGTAGGCAGCTTTGGGAGACCAGATGTCTCTTGCCTTAGTATCTCACCCTGAGCAGATTGAAGTGTGCAAAGCTAATGCGTTTTTGCAACTACCTCACTCCCCGCTTTTGGCATTTGCATTTTTGGCTAAAATGATCAGGTCCCATTAATCCTGAAAAACCTCTTAGGACTGGAGATAATGGAAAGTCAGACTGCAAATCTGTGCTTTAGGAAGTTACTTGGGGATCTGTCCCACTTTCTCTGTGCACCTGCAAGTACTGCTTCTTTTGTTTGTTCTGGAAACAGAGCTTTAAAAAAGCAAAACCAACAAAACAAACCCAAACAAGAAAGAGAATGAAAAAAAAACATAAAACAAGCAACTGCTGTTGGCTGGGTGGATTGTGCCCTGAAAGGAGAAAGTGTTGGAGCCAATAAACCATGTCCGGTGGCCCCAGGCTGTCCCCACCTGCGGGGCAGTGTGGAGGTAGATGGGGACACTCTGGGGACATGTGGGTCACTGCTTTGTGAGTCACTGTTGGGCAGGGCACTTCTGGATGGGACATTGTGGTGCAGCGAGGGCCACCACCGTGCAGGACAGAGCTGTGTGACACTGCTGTGCAGGACAATGTTCTGTGCCTCACCGCTGCACGGGATGCTGCTGTGCGTGGGAGGAACTTCACTAGGTGGGACATTCTTGTGAGGGACATCGCTGTGGGGGACATGGTGGGCCACCACTGTGTAGGTCCCCACGGTGTGGGACACTACTCTGTGGGCTGCAACTGTGCGGGACATGGTGGTGTGGGTCAGTGCTGTGCAGAACATCATG
>JANVCC010000070.1:275983-336623 GCA_025345505.1 Todiramphus chloris collaris | reverse complement strand
TGGCATGGGACACAGCTGTGCGGGACATGGTGGTGTGGGTCAGTGCTCTGCAGAACATCATGGCATGGGACAGGTCTGTGCGGGTCACGGCGGTGCAGGAGGTGTCCGTACAGACCATCGCTGTGCGGGACATCCCCGGGCGAGCGGCTGCCGTGCGGCTCCTGCGGGAGACACGGCCCTGACACCCCGGGGACACTCACCTCCCGCTCCCCTCGCCGCCCGAGGCTGTGCCGGGGCGGCTTTTGCCGCTGCCCGGGGCCCCTCGGGGCAGGGAGCGGGGGCGGCGGGCGCGGTGCCGCCCGGCCCTCCCTGCCCGGCCCCCTCCGCCCCCGCTCCCTGCCCGCCGAGCCCGCCCCGCTCCGCCGGGTGCCGGTAGCGGCCGGAGGGCGAGCGGCGGCCGGGCCCGGGGTCGCGGCGGCGATGGGCGGCTCGGCGCTGTCGGGAGCGCTGTGGCTGGGGCTGCTGTGGGCCGGGACCGCGGCCGGGGGCGGCTGCGAGGGAAGGTGCTGCGAGGGCCGGGACGCCTCGTGTGTCGGCGAGGGCTGGAGGAAAGGAGGGGGCTACGGGACCTGCTACTGCGACGGAGGCTGCCGGCGAGCCGGGGACTGCTGCCACGACCACGGCCGGGAGTGCCCGGGTAGGTGCGTCCTTCCCCCGTCCCGGCTCGGCTCGGTTCGGCTCGGCCCGTCTGCCCTGGCGGGGTCGGGCTGGGTCGCGCTCGGAGCGAGGCCACCCAGAGCGGGAGGGGAGGCAAGCGGGGATCCCCGGGCGCCCCTTCCCCTCTTGCCAGGTGTAGTTAGCAGGGTGCCTGGCACGCTGGAGGTTTTCCAGGGGCTTGGCGATGGGTCACAGCTGCGAGGGGTTGGGTCTGCGAGCTCCAAGTCCTCCCTGGTACCACCAGCCCCGAGGTGAGGGCATGAGCAGGGACCGCTCTGGGGCTGTGTGAGCGCAGCAACAGCAGGCACGGCAACGAGAAGAGAGGTTTTTCCCGTTTGCAAGGTTTCTGGATCAGCTCTAGCCTGGGGTTTGCTAATCTGAAGTTGTTTTTCTTCTAAAACGTTACGTTACTCCCTTCTCATTCATGCTTACCCCCACCACACGTTGATTAAAGTGGGGCCATAGTATTTCAGAGATTCATTAGCACCATCTGTGTCTCTGAGCAGGTTCCTCAGATCCTGACAGACAAATATCAGTTAAGTAATTGGGGAAATCCCCAAGGTGAGGTTTTGCCCTAAATTCTAGGGGTGGGAATCAGCAAGGATCCATCATCAAGGCAGGGACTTAAACATGAGTGCAGGGCGAGAAGCAAGAGGGTTCTCTGGCAGGCAGCGGGGCAGGGAGGGGAAGGTGGCCTGGTTCTATCAAACTGGACCCAGTGGCCTGGGTGCTTAGAGCCCCGCTTTCCGTGGCATTTCTACCCTTCGTGGTCTTCATTATTTGTCCTCCCTCCATCTGTAGTGAGGGATGTAGCCTTTGCTTTACAGGTGCAGCACTAGTACTTGGGCAACCTAACATCTCTTCCTGGTTGGTTGGATGCTTGCCAGCCTACGGCCAAAAAGTCATGAGTCTCTGCTGCACAGCCCTGCTAATTAGGGTGCATTTAGCAGGCTCAGCCCTGTGCTGACACAGCCACATAGCTTTGGGACCCAACTTGGCTTGTGCCTGCCTGGTTTGGGAAGGGGTGATACAACAGTCGGGCAGTGTACACCTGTCCTAGGGGATGTAAAGGCTCAGCAGAACAGAACTCTGAGCCCAGGCCTCCTGAGGAAAGGAAACACGGTCAGTTCTCTCGCTGCTAAATTAGCTTTCCGGAACAACAGAAGGGGAAAAAAAGTGCGCCATGACATCTGACAGAAGGTAATGTCTTTAAAATTAGCAAATTTTAATGTGTTGATCTTTCGTTCATGAAAAATCAGTGTGGGGAGAACTGACAAGATGCTTGCTTGTCATATAGTTGCTGTATAATGCACCTTTCCTGTAAGTCAGATGATTTTTAGTCTTCAGGTATGGCAGGCGAGAGCTAATGAAGGTGAATTAGTGTTAGCATTAAAATGGATCTGTAATCCAATTAAAACAATTCTGTGCTCTTCATAAAGAATGTCAAACTTGTGCTTGAAAAGTGCAAGTTTAGTCCCTTTTCTTAGCATGACTTCTGGCACCCGATGATGCCTTGTTCTATTGAGATGGTATTTTTTTGTCTCAAGGTCGTTGGTGGTTACCTCGAAAGGCACGATATGTTTGTGCTGTCTCTGTCCTGTACCCTGCGTGGACAGTGGGTGCTCTACATCCCAGCAGGAAGCTGGAGTTTCAGTGGTTTCTGTCTGTCTGTCTGTCTCCTGCACCAGAGCTGGGATTCGACGGTCTCTGGTGGCCTAGTTCAGGGCTCTAAACCCTATTTCTGTTTTCTGTATTGCCTGTTTCTGACTGGTTTGACTCCGTGTGTTGCCTCGCTGCTTGATTGTGTGAGCACAAATGCTGGTGGAAGCAAAGGGAGCAGGATGTTTTCCATGGGTGTAGCAGGGGAGGAGAGGACTCTGGCAGCCTGGCGAGGTGGTGTCCCAAAAGGACAAAACTTACTCCAAGAAGTCATTCTTTCGAAGGGAAACAATCATATACATCATCTATTGCAAGCAGCCAGCAAGGTGTGTTGTGTGTAAACAGAAATTCCAGATAGTTCCAGTGGGATTTTGTATCAACTCAGACAAGTATGGCCAGAAACTTTGAAGCCTCTTTTGTTCCGTTTGGCTGTTGTGGTCTGACCGTTGTTTCCAAATTCTGTGTGTTTAATGACACCAAGGGTGTTTATTGACCTAACTCACTCTGAAATACTGTTCTGAATGTAGAGTTCAAAAATTTAAACCAGAAATGTGAAGAAAAAAGACCAATGGTTCTTGTGCTACAGCTTGCTCGTCAGCCTGTTTGCCGTGCGTGATTTTAGCAACAGCCGAGACGGCATTTCTTCATTTTGCAAATATTTAACAGGACAAAGTATTTGGGGAGAGTGTAAAGTGCTTCAAGCATATGTAATCAAGACATGTGTTAGGAATGATGCAAAACCAATGCTCAAGAGGTATCACTGCAAAGAGGGGCAGCCTACACCTCTCAATGCCATGGCTGCATTCTGTCACCCGTAAAACTCGTAGCAGTTCTGGGACTTTAGGAATAGATGGCTCAGCAGAAGCCCATGCATTGCCCAACCTAGGTCCAAGGGGTTTCAAATAAATTTCCTTCCAGGTCTTTTAAAATAAATGTCCTTATTGTTCTAACTATGAAGAAAGAGTATTTTTGTACATAGAGAGCACTTCAAATAGAAACTCCTGTACGGTGAGACAGCCTGAAAAAGGAATGACCTCATCAGTTGAATGAAGTGGCTACTCTAAGACAATCTGCAGCTCCTTGTACATTACAACATCTGTTGTGCAATGATTCAGTGAAGATACCGTAATCCTCTTTTTTTCCCAGAGATGGGAAAAAATGAATTACTTTTTTTTTTTTTTTCAGAGTCATACTATGATTCACAGTGCTGTAAATGAAAAAAAAACCCCAACAAAATCCTGACCACTTAAGCTGTGTTCCACAGGACAGCAGTGTAATGTTTCTGTGGATTTGAACTTCCAAGTGTCTCATCAGCTTTCACATTTTGATAGGTACCTGAGCACAAATCCTGTCCTTCAGGTTCCTTTGGCTTGCATCCTTCTCATTGTTTCAGTGAATTTTCACCTACCATCACTGCGTTAAGTAAGCTGCACCAATAGTAGCACAGACAGAGACCATAAAGATGGGTCCCTGATACTTCTTTTTGTATTTCAAGAGATGGCACCATTACTTTTCTGCCAGATCTGGGAACCGTTCTCTGTCATGCTGGGGAATTTGACAGCTTTCCAGTGAGACACAAAACTGATCTACTGCCCCTTACTGGGTACTGCAAGAGCAACATTGTTATTCTACTGGCTAAATTCCATTCTAGCAACCCAATATTCTTATTATTCCACATGACTAAGGCAATTCATACTTCTTGTTCTAAATCTCGACGGCCGTACAATTGCCATGTATTGCTGCAGATGACCAATACTTAACTGTCAGCTTGGCTTAATTCTAGTAAGATGTGAAGTCATGGCTTTGTTATGCAGCTACTCAGTCCCTTGGGGAGTTTTCTGCGTGGAAAATGTGCTATTAGACTTGATATTATCTGCCTAGCAAGGTGCTACTAGGGATTTAAATTATGTGGAAATTCCTTACTTCTGCAGGTCATTGATGCAGCCAACTTGGAAGAGAGCTAATTGATAAGGAAACCAGGCTAGATGATGCCTACCGTCCTTTGGGTGCTCTAGGTAGACCTAAAATGTGACCAGGCATCGAAGTCTATGCTCATACCATTAAATAAGGTGGGGCCAGGGACTGTTTTCTGGCCCTGCAGCCAGGCAGCAAAGGCTGTGAGCTCCCTACTACATTCAGCACTTGCCCTAGCTATCCCATGGCAGGCTCTAAGACATTTCTGCTCTCAATGATTTTCATTTCTTCCGGTTGAAAATGCTTGAAACAAACGTCTGAGGGCTGTTCTGCACCGTGTTAGGAGTGGTGGTGCTTTCAGCAGCCACAGAGTCAGGTGCCTTGGGCTACCTGGACGTGTTTGGGTGCAGTGCCAGGTCTCAGCGTGTGCTAAAGGGAGGCATACGCTTTTCCCGTGTTATTTCTCCAGTGCTGCTCTACAATTCATACCCAGGAGCTGTCTGGGAAGGTGTTTATCAGCAAGTAGAAGCAAATGCCAGGGGATGCTAATGGTTAAGCAGGATGGACAACTGGTGGCCCCATGGTCAGGGCTGCTCTGTGGTTCTGTTTCAGTGGAGTTGCTTAGGGCGTGGGCTGCAGCATCCTCGGCCACTCATACGCTTAGTGCGTTGAGCCCCTCAAAAGCGGGCAGATTTGGTCAGAATGGCTGCACAGTGAGAAGAGAGGTGGGGAACTGTGGAAAGCACAGTAAGGACATCTGCTGGGTGCCCTCTGACAGGGGTTTTATTTGCTTGATGATGTCTGTAGTGCTTCAAGAAATCAGAGAGATGAAAACCCATCAATTTCTGCATCTTATGAAGAGTCACAAACACCAAATAGGTTATGATGTTTTACTCTTTCTTCCCAATATCTTGTACTGTCAGAATCCCAGAGGGCATAAACTTTTCCTGAAAGACTAGTTTGGTCCAATTGCTTTCCTGCAACACAGATACAAGTATGTAGCTAGTGGTTAAGCCATAAATCTTCTTGAGGATTTAAATTGCAATTGGGCAACATAGGAAAATAAAAAGAAAAAAAATCAAAACCAAGTGATATGTTCCATTACAAGCTAATGGGAAACAGAACACAGAGGAAAGGAAAAAGCTTCATTTAACTAGGTAATGAGAGGTATGACCCAAAAGAATCCAGACCAAATTTAAGATATCCCAGCTGTTGATGGTAACATATATTTTGTACCATTCTCTAAGCATCATGTTGAAGACCTATCTTTATGAAGGAATGGAAAAGCAAAGTAAAATGGGATTCAGAGTACACAGAAAACAGTTTTAAGGCTATTTGCAGTGAGCAATGGAAACAAGTCTTTGAAGAACCGAGTTTCCTTATCAACAAGAAACTCTGATATTAACATAGGCACCTTTATGTTTTTGTAAGATGCTATGTCTGTACACACTGTATTTTAACTACGTAACGTGGAAGTTTATTGAAAAAACAAGCTCGTCAGAGGATAGAAAGCAGCTGATGACATTAGGGAAGCAGCATGTTAGCACAGGGTGCTGCAGTGTTCGACTGCTTGTCTCAGTTCCCGGCGAAGGAAAGCTGCAGACAGGGCAGTTCCCTGCTTGCCCAGCAGCCTGTCATGCATTCAAGGGGAAGCTGGTCCTGCTGCTGGTGTGCAGGCAGAGGACATTCCTTCTGGACACACACGCTGACGAGAAGGGAAGCAGCCCAGAGGAAGGTGGTTGTCCAACCTGGAGCGCCTACCAGGTGGCCTCCACAAAAAGCTATTGGGAATGGAATACTGGTCAGAAGAGATGTCCCTGTAGGTTATGGATTATGTTAAGGTTAAGGACTGTTTGTGTAGGGAAACGCCTGCTTATCCTGGGAGAATTCTTCCTCTTGCTGAATGCCCAGACAATGAGATGTTTTTCTTACCTCTTCTTTCCCTGCTCTGACTGCCGAGGCTGTGTAGACTTGATGCTCCTCATTAAGAGTTTGTGTTTGTTCTGTCGGTAGGCACCAGAAATCATCCTTATCCAGCCTCTCAGAGGTCAGCACTCAGTAGTTTTGAAGAGCTGTAGCGTTCATTTTGACTGCCAACATCAGGCCACACAGTATTCCAAACCTTGGGCTTGCTGTTCCTGGTTACAAGTCTAAGGAAAGTTCAGTTCTATGGGAACATGAAAAGGCTGTGGGGTTTTTACTGTTGGGTACTTACTGTTAATGGACAGATGAAGACCTGTGCTGTGTAGCTTCTTACTCAAGAATGATGTGTCCATCACCTCTTTCTGTATTCTGGGAATCAGGCTGCAAAGCCTTTTCTCTCAGAGCAGATTATTTGTATCCAGCCGGAGGATACCTGGCATGTTGTCCATGCTTACGTTAGCAAGGTTGACGCAGAGGTGGTTTGCCAGAATATAACTGAGAAATGCAAGAGAACTACAGATTGGGAAAATGCATCTTGTGCTTAACAGAAATGGGAACTACAAGGGGCAGGCCAGCATTATTAGATGCACTGCAGAGAATAAAATCAGGAAGGACATGATTAGTGAATGGAAGATAATGATAGATCTGAGCATTTCTGAGTTTCAAGACAATACCAAACCTAAGAGATGCTTAGTCTATTATTTACCCCTCTCCTGGAAAGGTTACCAGATCTCTTACCAAATACCATTCTTTACCATAATATGATAGTACACTTTTCCTAAAAAACCTTCATGGTATTTAATCAAAAAGGCCTCAAAGGCCATAAACTGGGCTAGAGGCTTCAACAAGTTGCCAGAAAAATACCACAGAATACAAAACACAGTGTTTTTCCTTCTTTCTTCGTCTAAGGCTTTCAGTGAGCTCTCCTAATATGTGTGAATTTAACAAATGATGAGAGGAGGTCTTTGTACCTCTGACTACTGGGCTGGGATAGGAAAGACCAAGGGTACAAGTGTGTGGTACCTGTATTATTTGGTGCTCTGCCTGAGGGAAGTGCAGTTTCTTAGGATTCAGAGTTTAGTTTAGAAACAATGGCATTTTCTCCATAATGTTTTGGTCAAGTTCAGAGGGTTTGGGATTCGTGAGAACTAGAATTCAAATATCCAGTGGACTGTGCTATAGTTGGGAAGGAGCAAAAGAGGACCTTAAAAGTCACGGTTTGACCATTTTATTTAGCATGTTTAAGTATCTGTATTGTTGTAAAGCTCTGTCTTTGTCTATAGCTATAGAGACACAGGAACACATTGTTCTGAGACTAAACAACCCCAAAATTATCACCAAGAATTCTTTGCAGCAAGGACTGTGGAGTCGGACACCCCGTGTTTAAAATGGGCAGCAAAGCTGTGGCTGTGGAACTGATTTCAGTGTTGAGAAGGGGTTAGCAAGCACCCTGAGGGGAATCAAGAGGGCTGAAAGGCTTCCTGAATTCTGCTACTTTATGTTCCAGCTTTTCAGCAGAATCTGGTGGTGTAGGAACTGCCAAGGTAGGTCAGAGCACTTGCTGGTCTAGCTAATCTCCGAGCTGGTCTCCTTCAGGGCTAATGCTGTAGGCTTCAGAAGAGGGTGCAGAAGAACCTCACAGCTGGAGTGAAAGGTTTTCATGAGGAGCTGTTTCTTTCTGAACATGGGATGGAACAGGGAGCCAAGCACTGCAGGCAGGCTTGGATGTTAAATTTGAAGATGCAAACTCCTAGAAGAGCATTTAAAACCTATAAATAAAAGTACATAAGAAAGGAGACACAGTTGTATTACTCGAGCTTTTGAAAGCAGGATAAACAGAAGTCTCGACGACCAGTAACGTTTTAACACTGCTTTGCAGCTCTGCCATGTGTCGTGGGGGAGTGGAGCCACTGGAGTGGCTGTGCAGAACAGTGTCACCCTGATCTGCGGATACGTAGGCGCTACGTGCAGCAGGAACCTAAGAACGGTGGTGAACCGTGTCCTGCTCTGGAGGAGAAAGCTGGCTGCCTGGAATACCTGACTTACCAGGGACAGGACTGCGGCCATGAGCACGGTATTCTCACTTTGATTTATCTGCATCTTTTGATTCATCTTGTGCCCATCAGGGCCTTCGTAAATTTTACTGATGTCAATGAACAGGAAAAAAAAGCATCTGCAACTAGCTGGTTAAAAAAACAATTTGGAACCTTATTTTCTACTACCACATTGCTCTTTATTTGATGATGGTTTTTTCCTCCTCTGGCTTTTCTTAGTTTTTATTAAGTAAACAACTAAGCTCCATGCATTCCTTGATTTAAGCCCCTCAAATGATCTCAGCGCAAGGTTAGAATGCTAATTCAGTATGGAAGGGGAAGCAGCCCCTCGTTGGACTCCAGCGTGTCCCGTTTCCTCACAGTCTAGAGGGCGTGCTGCTGTAGATACATTTCTTCTGAATAAGGAGAGGTCTGATGTTGCCACCATTTTAACACTTTTTAAAGTCAGTCAGAATCATCATCCATGGGCTCTTGAGTCATTCACCCAGTTACAGTAACTGAAATACAACTCAACTGTGTCTTGCTGCCTAACCATAACTTTTCTTCCTCAGTCCCTGCTTTCATAACTACCTCTGAATATGGTAAAGAAAGGAGACGACGAGCAGCATCTTCTCTCTGGCCTCCAGACACAGAAGCAGCTGGGTAATCTATTTATCATATGCATGGGGGTCATCTTGTTCAGCAGCAAATAGCTGGCTACAGAGAAAAATGTAATTGAATTTGCAACAGGTAAAGAGTAAGCTAGAGCTTGTGCTGCTTTTCTCTCTTGCAGTTCATTTGCATGTTCTAGATGATGGGTTTTATTACTTGCTCATTGTCCTGAATTAGGCAATGGGGTCATGGTAAACCTGAGGATGCTTGCTTTTGAAAGCACACAGTAAATAAAGCTAAACCAAAACCAAATGTGTCCCTAAGTGCAAGTCTCAGAAATGAGATGTAGGTCTCCGAACAAACAAATGGGAAGAACGTGATCAGTCTCAAGAGACCCCTTTTTTTTAAAAAAAAATTGACACAAGCAGTAAAAAAAGTGTGTTTGGTCACCAGTAGAGATAGTTATCAAGTTTAAATTAGGCTATACTCAGTCTGTAATGCTCATAATGCTTTGTCCTTCCCCAGGACAATACAGCCCATCAGTATTCTTAACACCTCTCTTCCATTTTCTCTTTTAGCAGCATGCAAAAAAAAAAAAAAGGGGGGTTCCTGAGGTGTTTTTTCAACACAGCTGGAAAGTGAGATTATACATAAAGCACTGGGGGTATGGGATGAGAAATAGTTTGGGTCGTGTTTTTAGGAATCCCTTCGTTAGGGTCAGAAATGGACTTGGTAAAAATGAAGACTTCAAGAATACCACCCGTGGGATATCCCAGTGCATCTGAAGTGTATACCTAGCTTGTGCTTTATCTACCATAACTCATGTTGTGCTTTTCTTTCCGAGCAGATACTGTGTGGAGTTTAAAACGGAATCCCTTTCGCACCACTGTGCTTTGGAGACTCGGCCGTACGCTCGCTGGATGCAGTACCTGCGAGTGGGACACACGGTGTGTGTGGCTTGCCAGCCTCCAGCCATGAATCCCGACACACGGCGTTGTTCTGGAGATGGCCATAATGCAGAGGGGTAAGGAAAGGTCTCATTAAATGCTGCAATTATTATAACTATTAAAAAAAAAAAAGAAACAGGGCTTATCACCTCAGATTTATCCTTTCAGTTCTCACAGAAATTGCTTTTAAAGCCTAGAGAAAATTGGGAAGTAATTCCAATGTAAGAGTTCAGTGCTTCAGATGCTTTATTGACTGTTGGGAAGGGATGATACAACTTCGGTAGTGCAGGAGGTCCTTTTACAGCTAGAGGCACTTAATGGTATTTCCTGCCATAATCCAAATCTGATTTCAGGTGGTGGGATCAGTACTCCTCTCAACAAGTCCATTTGAAATTATACATTTAGTATGTGAACAGATTATTATTTGCTTTATACATTTATTAATATGCATACCTCTTAATACTTGTACAACAGCTACTTAATTGACCATCCTATATACTGTGCCCACTCCAGAAAGAATCTTAAGAGCTAGATGAGCTAATTAAGGTCTTATATTATTATGCAAATTTACTCTTCTGAGATGTTATACACAATGTAACCTAGTAACGTGAAGTAACATGGTTTTCAGCATTTTAAATTTCTCATTTATTGTCACTTTTCAGAGGTAAAATCTTACACTGGGAAGCAGTTGGCAACTCTCAGTGCCAAGGAACCTGGAAGAAGATTCGGCAGCTGGAGCACTGTTCATGTCCCCTTGTGCACAGCTTTATTTTTACATAAAGGTTTAAAAAACACCTTTAAAACAGCAACAACAAAACAATTAAGAAAATTAATACAAATGCGAAGGAATGTATGTATTTCTGCTGCATATTCTGGAACCTAAAGAAACTTACAAAAAAAAGGAGTACAACATTTTGGGAAACTCTCTCTGCCTTAATACAAAATGCCAAGACTGATCTTTGTATTAGAACACTAGAAGCCCATTTCTGTGTTTTCCTTTTGTAATTAAAGAGCTAATGTTTCTAACCGTAGTAGCTGCTCTTCCTGAAGTTCTCCATCGTTCCTGGCCAAAGTCCTGCCTCCAGGCAACGCTCAGGAACTATGCAGTAGTGACCCAGCCAAACATTCTCAAGTCTGAGGATAGTTACTGACCTTATCAGAGCAAGGGTGTAGAAAAATTAGTTTGAGAGCTAAAACCAGGTTTCAGTTTAGATCCTTTGTTCCCTCCCACTATCATCCGGATATTTGTTTATATTACAAGTGGAGGAGTATTCTTCTTCTACATGGCAGTTCTCATCTTCAGCTGCAGGTGGCTGAAATCCTTGGTTTGCTACCTATTACTTACCTTGAATGATGCTACAGCATCAGTGAGGCTGCACTTGGGCACTTGTCAAAGAGCTGCTATGACTTTGTGAAGTGTCAGCTTATAGCTGCTGGAGCACAAAGCCTGTCTTGATATTATCAAGATCCTGAAATAAACAGTGTTTGCTAGAAAGAAATAATATCTTAAGGTCAATAAGCTGTTTCTAGTGGCTGCAAGAAGAAACTCTTGTCTGGTGGCACAAAGGAGGAAGGTGATCTGCTGAAGTCCCGTCTACAGTAAGAGTATGAAACAAACCTTTTAACTGTACTTCACAATTTTGGAAGCAGGCTTCCAAAACAGAAGGCAGAAAGATTTTCTTTATACTTCTCAAATATTTCAGCCTTCAAGAATACAGATCTTCCTTTCTAGCCAGGAAAAAGATCTCAGAGAGGTTTATTTTATTATGACCAGTATGGACAGATGCTTTTTCCTTGTAAGGGCCTTGTAAAATAAAACCCTCATCCAAGGACAAAGGTACAGAAAACATCTGACTTGAAGAGATCTTACTTTTAACAGAACGCTCAGTGATATGTTAGGTCAAGTCACTAGATTTATACTTCTACTGTCATCCTGGTATGAGTTTTGTGAGGTTGTGGAACTCTTTTCTACACAATCTGAATCAAGACAGACAGCATAACACCCTTACAGTCTCTCATGAGCAGGACTTTTATTTACAGTGAGCAGCTGCCACCGCGATAGCTACCACCATCAGAGTGGAGCTTTGCTCTCACTGCAGACGAGGACAGGGGAGAGCAGAGATGAAAGATGTCTCGTGAGTTATGCCACTCGAGTGTCAATACAGACTTGTTTCTGAGCTCCACTCTGACCCCTCATTTCTGAGCTTTCTCTTTCCTGCTGGTCTTTAAGAAGCCACTTGACGTGGCACAAGATAATCAAGAGCTGTTAAGAGCTAGTATCATACATTTACTCTGCATATGTTTTCCCTCTCTTCTGTGACTTAAGTGCTATTGTGCCACTATATGCAAGTTCAAAATAATCTTCCACCTCAGACTTAAGTCTTTAAAAAATAAAAACCCAAGCCAACACCTTTACTACTCATACATGTAAAATTAGACAGAGTATCACATTTTTAACTGAAAAAAAAAAAAAAAAGGAATCTGCTTGTTAAATTTGCAATACCAATACCTTATTTTTTGGAATAACTTACTTGCAGAGATGACAAGTCTGACCAAAATTTCAAAGTGAAGTAAAATGGCACGAAGCTCAATCTAACCAGAACTACAGTCCTTTAAAAATACAGAGCACTTGCCTCTGTATTAGCATCTCTCAAGCTAAACGTGTTGCTAGTCATTTAATACCCCTATGGACATATCTGACCTCTCTTAAATGACTGCAACCATTTTCACATTGCAGAAATTAGGACGTCTATTGTGAGTAGGTAAAAGGCCAGGCTTTATATTTAAGAAACCATCATTACTCAAGCAAGCGAGCTTACAGAAACCTTTTTATACCTATTGCTATTCTGTTTCATGTTTTAGGGCAGCAAGACTGCTGGACACTCTGAGACTAATATAAGTTACTATTCTGAAAAGCTAGAATAGGTCCTTACGTAGACAAAGTTCAAGAAGAGTTGAATCCTGTAGACCACGTTAGCCTTGTTCAATTCTGCACAGTGTTCTCCACCGGTCTTTTAACATGACACTGGTTCGGTTGTTGAAGTCACCATGGACCAAAATTTTAGCCCAGTTACCCACTCCAAACTCCCTTATTCCTGATTTCAGTTCCAAGTCTTCTTTGTAAGTCCATCGCTAGGGGAAGAACAGAGAAACATTCCAGACGTAAGAATAGAGAATAGTATTAATGTAAGAGCTACACTTACAGCAACTATAAAAGTTTCTAGACAGCTCTGTAATTATCACAGAGTACAGATGTTTAAGGGTCTGTAGGGTCACTGATTTATTTTGAGCAACATCACTTGACACTAAACACAACAACAACAAAAAACAATGTTATCAAGTAAAGTGTTACAACACCACTATCAGACATGACCTGGAATGAGAACCACATGCTTTAACCGAGAAAAGGGGGAGAGGGGAGAAAAGGCGGGGAGACACGGGGCAAGGTTTTGCTTCACTCAAAACATACTTTCCAAAATTCACAGAATCACAATGGTTGGAAAAGACCGTTAAGATCATCAAGTCCAAACATTATCTAACTCTACCAGGGCTGCTACTATGCCATATCCTTAAGTACCATATCTAGGTGGCTTTTAAATACCTCCAGGGATGGAGATTCAACCACTGCCCTGGGCAGCCTGTTCCAGTCTTTGAGAACCTTTTTGGTATAGCCGCCTCTCAGCCTCCTTTTCTCCAGGATAAACAAGCCCAGCTTCCTCAGCCACTCCTCGTAAGACTTGTTCTCCAGACCCTTCACCAGCTTCATTGTCCTCCTCTGGACCTGCACCAGCACCTCAGCGTCTTTCTTGTAGTGAAAGGTCCCAAACTGAACCCAGTATCTGAGGTGTGGCCTCACCAGTGCCAAGTACAGTGGGACAATCACTTCTCTACTCCTGCTGGCCACACTATTCCTGATCCAGGCCAGGATTCCATTGGCCTTCTTGGCCACCTGGGCACACCCTGGCTCATGTTCAGACTGCAATCAATTGATACCCCCAGGTCCCTTTCTCTGAGCAGCTTTCCAGCTACTCCCCAAGCCTGTAGTGTTTGAGGGGTTTGGGCTGTGACCCAAGTGCTGGACCTGGCACTTGGCCTTGTTGAAGCCCATACAACCGGCCTCAGCCCATGGACCCAGCCTGTCCAGGTCCCTAGAAAGTTGGACTTAATTGATCTTAATGCAACTATCAGTACCTCTTCGGGAAACCACGGTCACTGATAAACCTCATCGAGCAGGGAAAGAATTAAGAGCAGTATCAGTTCTGCTGTGTTTCTAAATGGTTAGAAACCTCCAACTTCCCTGAAGAAGTCTCCATCCGTCACCAAAAACACTTCCTTTCCCCAGCACTTCCCGTTCCACAGAGCTTTTGCACCAGCAGCAGTGAATGGTGGGTTGCTTACTGGTGTTAAAAGGCCCGAGATTCCATTGGAACCATCTAGTTCCTCTCATTTCAGAACATGCCAGAAAACCTCCCTAAATGAAATCTTTATTCAGTAACATAGTTACGCTTGACCTACAGGACCAGATAATTCAAATACTTCCAGCCACAGACAAGCACCACCTTTGTTACTTGTTGTAATGATTAATTACATTTGCTGTTAAAAGGGTTGGGTTTTGTTTGGTTTGCTTTTAAATTGCTTGAGGGTTTGTTTTGTTGGGCTTTTTTAAAAATACATTTCAGTTTAACATATATATGTTAACATATATAACCTGCCTTACAGGTAAACCAGAGACTGATATTCTTTTCACTAAGGACCTGTATAGAGCAGTAACTTGCCCCTGTCCCCCTTACAAGCCTCCTGTGCCCTCTGGGCTGGCAGTTTTATAGACTCTGGCATTGCCCTGTTACGAGCTACCAAGACTGGTTGAAAGAGTGGACATAATGCAGCACTGTGCCTGAGCTAACACAAGCACAGTGCCTAGTTCAGAGCAGTGTGACATGTGACATCTGGCTAGCTCAGAAGGCTGGCAGAGCAAGCTCGAGTTTGCCAGACAGGCTGTATAGACACAGCCTCACACATCTAAAGAGCTTGTTATTCCTCAGACTCAGTTCTGCTCTAGTAGAACCTGTCTTCCTCTGTGAGTTCTGAGACTCTGCTCTGACTTCTTTTGTTCCTCCCCTCCAAGTTTAAATACATGGGTCCCCCCCCCCCCGCCCCTCTCCATCCAAGTCTGTCTAAACTCTGAAAACTCAGATTTTCAGAGTTTCTTTAACTTAAGCAAGCTGTCAGATTTTAGACAACTCGCAGGACTTGCCACACACGTACAGGATATAAAGTCAAGTACAAACATTCCCTAAATTCTGTGACGTGCATCCCCTAATTTAGGAATGAAAAAAATAAAAGCACACTTGCTTTCAATAGCACTGCAGATTGACCTATGCAGCTAACTGAAAACACAGCAATGAAAGGCTGAAGCAGGGCACTGAAGCATTGCACTGAAATGCCATTTACAAAACAAGAGCAAACAATGTCAACATTGAAAGAGGGACTACATGGAAAAGGAAGTTCTAGAATTCAACAGCTCTAACATTCACTACATTCTTTCATGCATGCAGACAATTTTATAACCCAGATTATTAAGCAGAGGAGCAGATTTATAGTTTAAAAGGCCAATATCATTGATTTCTATACAATATTTATGAGAGGCCTCACTGGGAGAGAGTATGGCATAAATACCACAGACAGCGCAAGTCTGCTTTTCTAGGTGTTTAAAGAAACATAGTTCTGAATCTCAATTTCTTGCAAGTTTTAATAAAGCTTTCAAGGAGTTCACTGCTATCCACTGTACTTTTCTCTAAATTTAGTCTTTTCAATCAAGGTTGAACCGTAACAACAGAATTAAGCACATGACATCTATTTAATTTCTAGCAAGATGTGTGCACAAGCCCTAGCCCTGGATACAGTGCTTGCAGCTGACCCCAGATCAGACTACCTCAAGATAAAACAGGAGAACATAAAGCTGTCATTAGCTCTGGGTCAGTTGTGGTCCAACTAGTTTAAATCTTGAAAACAAGATTGATAAGAAGTATTCATGCTTACCAGCAACTGGCTGACAAGGTACCTATCCAAGTAATAAAGAAAGGAATAAAGTACTGCAACAAGCACATCCAGTAGGTATTCTGTTTTTTAGAGCACTGGCTGCATTTGCAGCTCTAAGGAGGCTCGTGGTGATTTAACTCTTCCTGAGACTTGTGAGAAAAACTGTTCACGTGTGGCAGGGGGCCTAACCTCCAAGGATAGATGAGCTCTCATTAGGACTTCAACCTATTTGAGGACAGCATGTAACTGAAGCTTTAACTAGTACTTCAACTACAGTAAAAATACTTGAAAGAACTAGGAGTAAGTACAACTCTCCTCAAGTATGGTCTGAAAATAACAAACAGGTTTGTCCTTCCCTGCTATATAAAAAATGTCGTCAAAATGAAGACCAGAGAAATGAAACAGCTCACACCAAAATGGATGTTTGTTGATAACTTGGGCTGTTATCTAAACAGAAAGATTCCATACTGCTTTCCCAGAGATATGCTCAAGAGGAATTCAGCAAGGGCAATAGATTTATTTAACATTAAGTCAGAAGTATTTACCGTTTTATCATGAGGAAAACAGGCTATGTGCAAAAACCAGTTTGTAACCGTTCACCCCAACACCACATCAAACTACCTCCTATTAAGGCAGGTGTTTCTGTTCTTCCCACCAATAGGGAATTCTAGCATTAGTCAACATAGCAGAATTATTTAAAACTAATTCAATACATTAGGCTCAGCCATGAAGACAATGCAAAGGACTGTTTGAAATGTATCTGTACAAAAAGACCCTAATATCTGGTTTACAAAAACTAGAACAGTATCTTAAGTAAAGACATACTTTCACCATCAAGTACCAAATTGTGAAAATTGCTAAATCTTTAACTTTTTAAGCGGGTAAACAAAGAGTCTTTGATGCTTGCCCAAAACTCTCATGAGCAAATGTCATCCTGAATTCTTTAATCCAAACAGTGGAAAGAATTTTCTTTTCCCCTCATGTTTCAAAAAGACTCAGACTGAGCTTTAGTAACTGTGTTTCAACAAATTAAAGGCTCTTGCATTAGTAATAATATTTGAGACCGTACAAAAAAAAAAAAAAAAGCCCTTTCCTTTTTTAAAGACAGGAACTAGAACTTAAACAGTTTCAGGAGCTGTAGCATAGCTTGAGTAATGTGGAGAATCTTAAACTCAGACATCCTGGAGACAAATGAAGTTGGGGAAAAAGAAACAAATTCCATGTAGTGCAGGTTAATTTTATCTCCATTTAGAATAAAGAACAGGTACAAACCTGTCGTCTTCGGCCACAGACTGAAGCATCTCCATTTTTTTTCACATTCTGCAAGCTGTTCAAACCTAGAAGACAGTTAATATAAATCCAAACCAATGAGGAGTCAACATAAAGGCAGCAGTTTTGCAGTCTACCATTCAGATGAGCCAAGGATGTACACTATTTTGATATGCTTAGACCAGGGAAATGTCATTGTCTGTTTAGCTGTGTACAGACATGAACCTCACCTCAGCCCACGGACTCAGAAAGCCAGTCTGTTCAAAAAAGTCACTATATTTTCTAATCGACAGAGCTCACAGAAGAATTCCATCTCAAGCAAAATTGGTACATAATAACGAAACATTGCTATTTCATTTCGGTAAAAACATTTTTACTATGCATACTGCTCTCATTTTACACAGAAACAAAAAATAACCAGCAATCAGAGCTATGACACCCTGTATACAGGTTCCATCATTTCCACAAGAACGTGTGCCAGGTTCTAACTGTGGCAAGCACCCAAAGCATCCTCAGAGTTTATTCTTCCAAGTACAACATAACCACAGGCAGAAGCTGCAACATTTGGGGTAAGAGGGTGCTAAGGGTTTTCAGAACCAACTTATAAATATTATGTAATCCACGTTGTAAGTTTTTAAAAAATAACATGAGGAAGATGCAGAAACATTCTAAGTTTGTCTGGTTTACACTGCAGTTTGTTTTTTTCCAGTCAGCCAAGCTCTTTAGTTCCTTTCCCCAAAGTTATCTAGGTCAGAAGTCAGAAAGAGATGAGTTTCTGTCAGCTTTGTTTTGCACAGAATACCGTAAATCCTAGTAAAGCAAACAAAAAACCCAAGAGAACTGGAAAATAGTGAATGATTTTGTAAAATCAGTATTTTTTTTTCACCACAATCATTTTTATATTAATCCAATTACACTGGGCACAAGTTATCAAACCACCAACACATTTACTATGGTGGAGAGGGAGGGGAAGCATTTGACATGACTGTTCTGAAAGTGTAAAAATATGCTAATACTCACTCCGAAGAGCACTTCTCACTCTGATTTTCCCTCCTGAATGAGGCCTGCAAAGAACACAGAACTGAAGTAAAGAGATGCAGAATTTCATGAAATGTCTATGACCAAGAGCAACAACATCAAAACAATTCTTACCTTACTGTGGGTTTTTTTGTGCCTCCAGGTGACTGATTTGTAATAGTCTGTTGCTCTTTTGTTGGTCTTTGGGAAAAAAAATTAAAAAAAAAAAGCCAAACCATAAAAATCCACAAATATTTCCTAGGCAGCAGCTTGCCATTTATGTGATTCAACAATAAATGAAAGACAATCCCAAGATTTCCCTGTAGAAACAGTGGTATACAAACACTAACTGCTTCACTCCATTAACCCTCTTAGCCTCGCTTCCCTATACCCAGAAGAGAAATACACAAGACATTACACATTAAAGTTGAATTTCAGTTGAAGATGAGGCATTTTGCACAGGTTTTTTTAAATCTTTTTTTTTTTTAAGATACATTTTTCACAATCTAGGAATTACCTCTATAGTTTGGGTTTTTTTTTTTTAATCAAATCTTTTGTTGTATTTCTCAGATGCAATCGTGTCAGGAGTTGTCCTTGTAAACAAAAAAATTACCTTATGACTTGTCTTCCTATATAGCCTGTCTGCATCAGTCAGTTTCCTTAATTAAACCATAACAAGTATTGAAAATACAGAGCTTCAGAAATGCAAGCTCTATCCTGAATAAAAACTACAATCTATTCTCCATGAGAAAAGTGATGATAAATCTAGAATTAATGTATATCAAGATAAAGTCAAAGGAGGAGGGAAAGAACTGGGCTTCAAGTTCCTCCAGCATTTCTTAGAAAAGAATGTAATTGTTTGGAGGGTTCACATTGGCAGTATCACAGAGCAACATAACTGCTTCCCATCACATCTTTAAGTAAGAAAATCTTGTGTTTAGCTGCAAGGAAAAAGTAATAGACAGATTGATTCCCTCTCCCTGTCCTCTTTCTTATCCAGATGACCAATAGCCTGCAATTAGAAGGGCAGGACTAAAAGGAGCTCAATCAAGCATAAAAAAAAGTGCAAATGATTTCTGTGTTTTTATTGTTAAACAAGACTGACAGTTGTTTAAACTGAAAAATGTGCCTCTTCAACAAGTACTTAAACTTAATACCGAGCTATTTGATGTAAATGCCAAAAGTAACAACCATAGAAAACCCAAAACTTAAAAATAGAGAATGTGGTTGTAGTTAGTTTTCTATTGGACAGCAGTGTGGAATTTGATGTCCTTCCTTCTACTCACTCTTAGTTCTACAAGTTTCAATGTACATGTCCCTCAGCAGTATAATGCTCAGTACAAACCTTTGTTTTGTTTCCAAAGTCCATTTGTCGCTGTCATTGACCTTCACAGTTTTGTTTTGCAATGTGGTTGCTCCCCATCCTTTTGATTCTACCTGTTTTGTGGCTGCCTGGGAAAAATTGAATCAATACTTTAAAATTAAAGCCATCCCATACCTAGATAGCAATTTACATATTGACTAGTAAGATTAATATCTGTAATCTCCAATAGGACTAACATTCAAGGAAACATAACCTTGATAATGGAAACATTCAAGGTCAGGCTGAACAACATCTGCTCCAGTTGCAGATGTCCCAGCTCAGTGCAGGGGGGTTGGACTACATGACCAAGGTCCCTTCCAACCCAAACTATTCAATGATCCTCTGACTGTACTTCCACATATGGCACCAGAAGAGAGATAAACTGTCAAAGCTAGAGTGTTTTCCTGTACAGGATGCAGGGTATGCTGCTGGGAAACAATTATGTGTATTGCACAGAAGTGAGAGCTCCTCACAAAGCTGTCTCCTCTATGTCCCAGAGTAACTCAGGCCAAAGAAAAGATTTCAGAAGTAAGATTTGCAGCTTTGGTGCAGGCAGCAGGACAGATGTGCAGGCAGTAGAGGTGCAACACAGAGGGCCTAAGTATGGCAGTATGGAGTTCCAGGCCTTCTCCAACACCTCCAAACCTCCATCTCCTCTTAAACTCAAAGAAATAGCCTTGAAAAATGAACTTGAAAACTGACAGCTGAAAGAAACCATTAAAAGGTACCCCTTGTTTTATACGGCTTGAGCAAGTTCTCTAGTCTCTCTTGCTGGTAAGAAAATGGAAAAAAAACACAGAGAAACTTCAGGTTTGTTTATTTAAAATTTGCTTCCTACTACCTTTAGATGTTAGTGCTTTTGTAATTGAGTAATTCAATATTCTTTAAGTAAACATGAGAGACATTCTTTGCAATCCTCCTGAAAATGAACTGCAGAAGGAATGTTGTTCTTGCCAATTTTAAATCACTTTTGAGCAAGACGGTCTGAATGGAACTTCTTTATTTATAGGAAAACAGCAATATGTTTCTATCTCCTAACTCCTCTGACATTCCTAAAGCTTCCAGCAAAACTGACAGGTCTTGATCTTTTAATTTTAGTATTAGAAGTCACAAAATAAACATTTAAGTTACAGCATCTTTTAATGTGTCTTAGGTCAGAGCTGCTTCTCAAACATACACTGATGACAGACCTCGTTTCAATTATGCTCCCTCCCCCCCAACTATTTTTCTAATCACAGTAGTTGTGGAAAAAACAGTCACAGCAGATATTTTAGAGCAGTCCTGCTCCTGCTAACTTTCTCCTAAGCATATACTCAACCTTTTCCGTTAAAATTAATAACATCATCCAAGGAAGATAAAAATTCCTTTGCATCTAATGCAACAACTGAGTATTTTCTAAGCAATTGCCTTGGAAAAAAAAAAAAATTTACTTTCACCAGGTACCTATTTTAAGGTAAGTTTTGAAAACAGTTTTGACCTACCTGTACTAAGAAGTTAGTTTCATTTTCTTTCATGAAAAGTTCAATGTAAGACTTCATTTTATTTATCAAAAGATTGTAGCTGAAGCTTTGGAGCAGGGGAACGTATGGATCCTTGCCTTTAATTATGGTTGCCAGCTTCATCCTTAAAGGCTAAAACCAAAAAAACCCCACAGCTTTATAAAGCACAAAACCACACCATCTAAAGTTAACTGGAGTAATGCCAGGACTTGACTTTACGTGCTCAGTAAATGGTCAAGTGTAACCTTCCAGAGATCCTAATTTTCATGAGAAACCCTGAATGCCTCTGAGGACTAAGTTATACACATGCTACTATTTAAACAGAACATGTGTCCATACCAGGGAGAGACAGAGGCAGCATTTTTGTCTTTTCTTCCTTTTGCTCTTTTCTCCACCCCAGCACAGTCAGATGTGTGCAGTAGCTGTTATTTTAACAAGATAAGCACTCAAGCCTGCACCTTTCTGAATGATGCAGTCAACATCAAGCCACAAGGTGGCCTGACACACATTTGCTAGCTTTTTCAGATAGAGGCATAATAATATCCACTGTGCTACAGATGCTAATGAGCTTTACCTCCCCGTGAGGCTTCAGTACGCAGAATGTTAACCAACAGAGATGAGACAGAGTGCACTGCAAAGCTTCAGAAGAATGCAGCAGACTGCTTTATTAGAGAGTTACTGGGTCTCTACCAGCACATTAGTACTGTCTTTACTCTGAGAAAACTGTACTATCAAAATCCCAGAATCTGTAGTGAGACCTTGCTCCTCGCGTGAAGTGGGAGAGGGAATGAAGTTCAGACTGATGCTGTCCACAGCAAAGAACCTCTGCTGCTTGAAGGATTTTACTCACACAAATCACTCATTATTTCTATCAATCCCCTAGCCACAAATTTCTTTCTGTATTTGCAAGTGCCTCGGGTGCATAAGGGACTACATAGGATGAAGCTATGCAGGCAGCATTTGCTAGCTTTAGAATCCTATTCTTCTCTTCCTCTCTGAAAAGGAGAGGGCCTAATGCAAGTTAAGCAAGTTATTACCTTATCTGATTCAGAGTCTGTAAACAGCCTTTCAAGCACTTCAGCAGCCTCCTTGAAATAGCCATTTTCCATATGGACTGCTACAATCTACAACAGATATAATCACAAGACATGCTGAAATATGTTTCACCTGAGGTTCAGGAAAAAAGAGAAGTCACGTTTTACATTTTTTGTAAGACACTCAAAATCTAGAGGATTAGGTATTTAAGGGTTACCAACAATTATCTATTACAAAAGTTAGTTCTGAACTAATATTAAACCTCACATATAAAGGCCTAAAACCTCTCCATTAGGCATTTAAAAGGATCCTCACTGATGCAAAATGTCCCGTACTTTCCTACTAAGTACTGCTTTCATCTTTCCCTGAAAAGATTTCCACAGTCCCAGTAGCTGTCATGTTTTCACATGTTTCTCTCTGCTGCAGAATTCTCTTGAGTTCAAAGAATTATTTTAAGAAAATAAATAAATTAGAGATATGCATAACATATTTTAAAACTCAAGATACCAGTGCTTCGAAATTGATCTCTCAATGGACATACAAGTTTTTTCAGACTGTCAGCTTTTTAAACAGTTTTGAACTGGGACAAACAAGAACCAGGTTAGGTAGGGAAAGGTCCCCTGTACAGATCTATTAACTCTGTACTTGAAAATACAACAAGCTTGGAAAATTCAGTTCAGCCTGCTGATAGCCCAAGGCTTTTGCAGAAGTCCTGTTTTAGCAGAATGAATAGGTAACGTCCTGAAATATTTTGAGTAAGTCTCACAGACCTGAATTTGAATCAGGCGATGAATATCTTCATGAAGCTTTTCCAGTTTAATTTCTTCCTTTTCAAGTAAAGCCCAGTAAGACAGAGCAGATTCCAAAGGTGAAATTCTTCGGTCATTTTCAAAATGGCATTCTTGGAGGGGAGGGGGAATACAGGAAAAAAAAACCAAACAAAACACTTTAAAAACGTAAAGAATAAAGCTAAATATATTCCATTATTTATGCACAATAAAGCAATATGTCCTATACATAATTTCAGTTCATTTTTCCTTAAATAATGTTTAGTCTCTCCAAGTGCATTAGAGACCTGAAGTAACTGCCTTCTTTTCAGAGAGACTGTTTCTTTCTGCCCTTGCTAATAACATTACTGGTGCATTTTTAAGGGAGATGATGTGTGTGCTACTTCGCATTCGCTAAAAATGTCACTTGCAGTAGTGCTAAGTTTAGTATCATGTATTAGGGCTGGCATTAATAATACTCTTACATTAAACATGGCATCAGATAGCAAAACATTTGATATTGATACGGTTAATTTTGGAATATAACTACTACCCTAAAGTGTTGAGGTTTTTTTTTTCCTGAGCCTCTTGCTCTGGAAAATCTTTACTATATTTTCCATGTCCTCGCTTTTTGTTGTATTTGAAAAGGTTGAACCGAGAGGGAAATTCAAACAGCTTGACACAGGAGTGTCACCAAAAAGGCAAAAGCATCCTCCCATGGCATTGTGCTGCTGTGCCAACACCAAGGTCTGTGCAAACTCTCAGTGAGCAGGATCAGAGACCAGTTCTAGAAGAACTCTGAGCCTCACCACTCTAAAATCAGCTTCCCACCTCACTCTGAAATCAGTTTCCCAGTCTGATCACTGCACATCCACACAAGCCAGCACGCCACAGTAACAGATGCAGTAGGAGATGCCAGCTGCACAAGACTGCTTTTTTTTTTTTTTCCCCCTGGCACTGTCAGCTTAGCTCAAGATGTTCATGAACTCCAGCTCCACTTATTGCTTCATTTTACATGACAGCATAGCAGAATCTCTCAATATCTTCTTATTCCTTTACAGTATTTTTCAGACAGAAGGCAAACAGTTTAAGCAATACTGAAAGACTAAAAATATTTGATGCCCACTACAGTAAAAGACAAATGTAATCCCTACTAAGCATATGCAATATTCCTTACCACACAAGTCATTCTTTACACTGATAAAAGCACAAACTGAAGTCATATTCCCAAGTGTTATATACAATAATAGTTGTAAAGCATTATCAGAGAAGTTTCATAGCTTGTCTATGATAAACTATTTTAAATAGCAGGATTTGAATCTCAAGTTGAACTAAATCAAGAAAATTGTTATTACCTGACAAGCAACGTCAGAAATTTCATTTTATAAAAACAAGTCTTTGTGGCACTTCTAGGCTAGAATACTTTTTTCTTCCATGCTCATTCTGGCAAGACTGCTTCTGAAGTCTTTAAACTCCAATGAGTTGTATCAAGCAGTGGAAACTTGCAGCAAAACAGTGAAGTCTTCCAGAAACTTGAGCACAGAAGCAAAATCAGCCTGGCTAAACCAGCAAGTTGTGAATCCAGCCCAACAAGAGACATGGTAGTAAGAGTCTCAAGGATCTGCTGCCAGGTGGAAGTCTAACAGCCTTCTGTAAGAAACAAGGGCAGTCATCCTTTCCATCCATATTCTTATTCCTCCTGTCTGTCCTACTTTATCCTCTAGAGTTACCTGTGTGGAAACGCACACTCTGATTTTTAAAGTTGCAGGTGTTGCTCACTAAGAGCTAGTAAATATTTTCCAGCATATTTCTTTTGTTGATGCTACTCTGACAAAGAGAGACCTATAAATTAAGCAGTATATATCAGTCAGCACAGAATGCCACTGGTCCTGCTTACAGCTCAGCCACATGTAGAACGTACAGTCCAAAGCGTAGAGTTCAGTGATTTTATTTGTACACATTTTGGTGCAGTAAAGGCTATGGGAAAGCATACCTGATACACCTCTGTGCAAGTTCACCCAAATCTATTGAAACAAGTTACAAAAAAATAAATAAATGCGGAGTACTTACCAAGTTTTTTTCCTTCTGCAATTCTTATCAAAAGCTGACAAAGATACACCGTTTTTTTCTGATGGGTGGGTATTTCAGTAAGGCCGTTAATAAGAGCTGGAAAAGAAGAGGAAAAGTTGAGTCAGCCTTGCTCCAGCACTGCCACAGTGTGGCTAGAAATATATTAGACACTGTGTTATCATACTTTAGTAATGCACTAAATTTCTAACTCCTTAGGAAACTGATGAAGCCCATGTAGACAATATTCTTCCATGCTAAAAGAACTTCTATTTAAGCATCTGAGCAGCAAAACCTATTCCTCTTGCAGTTCACAACAGTAACCTGGACATGGCAAGATGCACCACAGACTTGTATTCAACAAATTAGAAGACCACAGTATCTTACATAAATAAATGAAGCTTTGTTTTGCTCAGTAGCTTACAACAAAAGACACCTGTGTGCTCTGAAGAACACTTCTGTGCCCTGCCCACCAAAGAGAAGCCACATGCAGCCTGGTAACGCTTGCATGTTGCTATAGCAACTGATGGACCAAAAGTAGTAAACGCTACAAGGTGGGCTCAGTCAGAAATGTAAATCTACAAGGGAAATCCTCCTCGCAAGGCTGGAAGGTCAGAAGGATTATGATATATTTTAGAAGGGTGACTCTGAACTTCATATTTTGATGTGCTGCATACAGTAATTCATCTTCACAGCTTAATACAGAAACACTCAAAATGAAAAGCGAGGAATGTGTGAAGTGATTTGTCTAAGCTGCAGACTGAACACCCTAGTTCGGGGTTCAGGACATGTTTCATGTCCACATTTCAGTGTCAGCCTAGCAAAAGTCAGGATTGTGGAGTACAGGACTCCCAAGTTCTGCAAAGACACAACTAGAGCACGTAACACGTTCTTGGAACGCTCAGCCTACCTGCTTATTAGTGTGTGATTGTCTCCTACAAGCTGTGGTTAAGCATGACATTACAAAGTAATTAAATAGCCCCAAATGATTACCTATACCTAAGCTAATATAAAGCAGGATCTTGTCACTGGGGCTTGGGAGAACACATTTTCAGCTGCTTCACTGAGGACAGATGATAGAAATGCTTTTTATTCCCTATAGCCAAAATAGGAAGGAAACAAGAACATTGTTTAGAACAGCATTGAAGTGGCACTTGTTACAATCTCAAATTCACGCATCTTGCCTATCAGGCAATGGAGTTTAATTTCAGAAAGCGTCTGGATGGGTTTGGTGACAGAGAAAAGCACCATTATCATGCCCTGAAGATGGAGTCAGAGCTTGGAAATTTTGGAAGCAGGCAGAGTACGGTAGCTGAACAATTCCACAGAACAGAAAGTCAATCTTGGCAAGTAGCTCCAGATTTTTCAGCTGCTTCTGTTCTTTTAGGGTGCACCTGCATCACTGCTTTAACTCAGAGAGGGTGCATTTTTAAAGTAAGCTACCTCAGCTTGGTTTGTACAACGGAGCAATCTTGGGGACACAGACAGAATTCCTTCAGAGCTATTCCAAAGAAAAAGAAACCTTGAAATGTTTACTGTGTGTACACCAGGTCCTTAGTGGCAGTTACTGACAAGCAGCAGGAAGAGACATAGCCTTAGTGATCTTTTCTAGACCCTTCTCCCTTCCCGCCCCAAAAGCATTTTTTTTCCTACTAGTTCATTTGTTAATAGTGCCCTCAGTCATTAACTGCTTTCCTCCCTATGGCAACTCAAATGTATTTCTCATCTCGGCCTTCTCTTAGAAATTCTAGAAACCCTTGCCATGTAGATACCTAGACAAGCTAGTTCAGGTGTGCAGACCATAAAATCCTGTGAAGGTACAGCAAGGAAGGCAAGGCGTGCAACTTTGCCATGCTATTTCCACTCTGCAGCATACTGTGCTACACAGAAATATTTATCTCTCAAGGAAACAGCTCATCACATTCCCTTTGCCTTCCTACCTTGCTGCACTTTGAATTGACCATCTTGCTGGCAGCCAATCGTTATTTCAATAGAGTCTCGCTATGACAACAATATTTCCGTATTTCCATTAAAAAAAACACACCCATTTTTCTAACACAACCTTTTGACTGCGCTTAGCTTCTTCCATGGACTTTTACACTCCCAACTTTGTAATCTTATAGCACCAATACACCCAAATCCTTCCTCTAGTGCTGAGCAGAGCAGCAACAAATTCCAAATTTTCTCTTAGTTCCCAGTTCCACGTGACCTTGCATTCTCCACAACTTAATGAATCGTTTCTAACACAGATCTCAGATGTCTGCCTATTCATCTTTGGAGATACTCCAATGTGCTTCTGCACTGACAGCGTCTCTGCTTCGCACGCAGGTCTTCATGAGGCCCCTTCCAACCCCCAACAGTCGATGAAGTTTCAGTGCAGTTCCCCCACTGAGCCAAAGCTTCAAGGCCGTGCGCAGAGAAGCACCATTACTGCCAGTCCTTCCAGCCTGTGTCCAGGGCTAGAGCAGCCCAGCTGCTCCATCCGGGACCCCTCCCCAGCTGAGGAGGGGCACTGGGAAGAAGAGAGGAAACCCCCGGGCTGCAACACAACTGGATTTAGCAGAACAGCAAGACCAACACCAAGGCCAAGCTTCCCGTGACCGTGCTTCGTTCCACCCTTGTTGCTACACAATACATCCTCAAAATACCTCCAGTCTTCTACCACAACCCTGAATGTAAATTCAAAGAACTTCAGCAATTCTGCTGGGTTCTACCACGTCTTCTAACTAAAGAAAAATCTTCTTCAACATTTCTGAGCTTCAAACCTGGCTTCTGAGGCCTCAGGTTCGGTAGCTGCAGAAGCATCAACACAACCGGAGCCGACCGCGCTGCAGCAAGTACGTTATCCGCTCAGGCTTCACACCACGGAGATGATAAACACCCCTATGCCAACAAACACCAACACACCGATGAACACCACTGCCTGCCTTCCCCTGACCGCCCCCAAGCCCTCAGCCGCCGCTTTGCCTGGGACAGCCGGGCCTGCCGACCCCCCCGTGCCGAGCGCCCAGCGCCGCCGCTCACCCTGCGCCACGTCCCTCCACCGCCGGAACTCCGCCGCGCACCCGCCCGCGAAGCGCCGGCACAGGCACTGGCAGGCAAACTCCAGCATCCACTCCGCGGCCACGGCTTCCAGCTCGGCCGGCGGGGGCGAGTAAACGCGGCCGCCTCCCCCGTCCGCCTCCGCCCCGGCGCTGCCCGCCATCTTCAACCGCCGCTCCAACGGCCGCCCGCTCCCCAGCCTCGCCCTCCGCCGCAGCAGCAGCCACTCAGCGCGGCCGCCGGCGCCTCTCCTCCCCTCAGGCCGGACGGGAGGGGAGGGGAGAGGAGAGGGCGGAGCCCCGGCTGGGCTCCCTGCTGACGTCCGGGCTCAGCCGTGGCGTCCCTCCCCACGGTCTGCGGAGCGTCCCGGGGCTGCTCGGCTGCGCTTCGCCGGCATTTGTGAGCCGCCCCCGCCCGAGTAAACGTCCCGGCGCGATCCCCGCGGTGCGAGCGGCTCCCCGCAGCCCGCCCCCGGTAGGGAGGCGGCGGGAAGTCCCGTGCCGCGCCCCGGTGCTGTGAGAGCTTTGCCTCTGCTGCCGCTGCGCCCCGGGGAGCCGCGGTTTTCCGCGGGCAGCGGCTGAAGCGGTGCCGGAGCGTCCCGCTGGGCTCAGCGGGCTGCGGAGCTGCCACGGCGCACGGTTCCCGGGAGACTGAAGCGCAGAAAGGGCGCTCGTGGCGGCCGAGGCGCGGTTCCACGTGGGCCGCGGAGAGAGCGGGCTGCGGGGGCAGAGCCGGGAACGGACAAGTGGAAGCCTCGACTGGGCAACGAACCCCGGGGTGGAGTGTGAAGAGGGACCGAATTAGCTGACGTGTGGGGTGCATCTGTCTGAGAAGGCAAATCCACCTCAGAGGTGGGCTAATGAGTCCAACGGAGAGCTACGAGGATGATGAAGGGGCTGGAGCATCTGCCCAGTGAAGAAAGACTGAGGGAACTGGGGCTGTTGAGTCTGGAGAGGAGAGACTGAGACAGGAACCTGATTAATGTCTATAAATATCTGAAGGGTGGGTGTCAGATGGAAGGGGCCAGGCTCTTTTCTGGAGTGCCCAGCAATAGGACAAGGAACAATGGGTATAAACTTGAGCATAGAAGGTTCCACCTCAACATGAGGAGGAACTTCTTTACTGTGAGAGTGATGGAGCCGGGAACAGGCTGCCCAGAGAGGCTGGGGGGTCCCTGAGGTTGGAAGAGACCTCTGGAGATCAAGTCCAAGCCCCCTGCCAGAGCAGGGTCACCCAGGGCAGCCCACACAGGAACAGAGCCAGGAGGGTCTGGAAAGTCTCCAGAGAAGGAGACTCCACAGCCTCTCTGGGCAGCCTGGGTCAGGCTCTGTCACCCTCACAGGAAAAGTTTTTCCTCCTGTTGAGATGGAACTTTCTGTGTTCCAGTTTGTGACCACTGCCCTTCATCCTACAGCTGGACACCACCGAAAAGAGACTTCATTTTAATGATGAAATCACAAGGAAATCGCCTAGATTAACTTAAGGCATTTAAATCAATTAAACAAACCCACAGTGTTCACCTGCTTTAATGAATTTAAATGATCTTTATGGATTATATTTTATATAAATGAAGATTGATAAAGATGTGCAGAGTAAGTCCAGGAGTTACTGGCCAGGTACTGATCCCTCTGCTATGGTGAGTACTGGCTGACATTTGGCACCGTTTTCGATGGAATGATCCCCGAGATCTACAATTTCAGCCTAGGTAACTATGTTTCCACGAAATGTTAAAGACCTCCCTCAACTCTCTCCTAATAACTGTAATAAGCACGCTCACCAAAGGGCAGAATTCACTCCTCTCTTTTTATTTCACTATATTACAGTTCCGATGGTGAAATAAAACCAGCTATTTTGAAGATAAAGAAATCATATTCCTTCTTTTCTGAATGCTAGAGATGCTCTTGCAGCACTTGCAGCAAAACTTTGCTTATAAGAAAATTAGTTATTTCCATAAATCATCTTGAAGGAAAAAAATAATTCCCAGTACAACTTCATTTTCTTTCCGGGTTTGGGCTATTAAAAAATGGGTCCACGTTAAGCAAAAAGGTGCCGGAGTCTGAGCTAGATCGCTGCTTACTGGTAAGCTGAACAACAGACTGGTTTATCCACTGCCTCTGGGTATCAGGCAGAGGTACCTAGGCTTGAATAGCCAAAGAAATGCTGCTACCTCTTTCCATGGTTCTGCTTTCCGGCCTAGAGGCAATAATGTTTACTCACCTTTATAAAGTCATTTGAGGTCTTGGATCTGTGACACTGTGCATAGTAACTGGGAGTAATGCTGAACAGAGATGGGGGGGGGGGGGGGGGGGAGGGTTAGAAGCACTGTATTTCCTTTTTTTTTTTTTTTACAAAAATATTGGATTCTGACTTTATTTGCATAGCCAAATGATTTATTTCTGTACACACTGCCTGCCCGAGACCTCTGTATAATATTGTCAAGTAATGAAATCTAAAGACACTGTGGATTATTGTTTTGGTATATATGCAGCATTCAATGTAAAGTGGTTTCATGCAGAGAACTGAAATGAGACACAGATGATTCATTTACACATTTATTTACTATCCTCCTTATTCTATCAGACTGAAATGGAGAACAATGCATTTATTTTACAGACATTTGACATAAATTAAACAGATATTTTGATGTTGAACAATTGTACAGACTACAACATGCATATTAATATGTAGATTGGTGCAGAAATATTTAGTTGACCAGCAAAATCTAGTATGACAAAAATAATAATCACATTTCCTTTTTTTATGAAGTTAAAATGCAGCTGATATGGTGACGTTGATACAAATACCACTAAGTGTGAGAAGTTATTAGTCTAATGGAATCTGATGGTTAGCTGAAAAAAAAACCATAAAGCAGTAGTCAAACAGGCTTGTCTACAAAAATAAACTAAATCAAAATGTTTCTAACAAATACAATAATAATGAAATAAATAAATAATAAAAAAAGCATGCTTGATGCAATTACCATTGCAAAATGCCCTGTTCTTACCCTGCCCCACCTCCAGGGAGGAAGGAAGCATGGAGCAAAAGCAGCATATTCTCCCACAAAATGTCTGGGGCATTTTGTAAAGGCAGATGAATGAGCTCAGACAAGACTCAGCACGCACGCTTTCATCTCCTAGTGACGGTTCTTTAAGGAAAGGTATGTTGTTAACAGAGCACTGTACGAGGAGATGTTGCTAACTGTAAAATTGAACACTAGTGAAGACGCTGCTATCACGCCAAGAGAACTTGAAAATATCCTGTTGTGCTTTGTTTTGGTTTGTTTGCAGCATTCAGAGCATTCACAGAGGGATACAAAGGAAAGATCATTAAACGCAATGAAACCCATAATAGTCATGCTACCATACCTATGAAACTAACACAGTAGTAACTTAAAAACATGAATTAATACATATTTTAGTTGATATTTACAGTGATCTTAAAGCAATAGGCTATGTATTCGACTCTTAGGTTCTCTGTACACTAATCCCTCTATGTTTCAGTTTATCAGCATGGCTCCTTTGACTTTTGAAAGAGTTACATACGTAAAACTCCACAGAATTCTTTGAAAATTTAGAGGTATAAATCCAGAACTCTGCATCCTGGCAGAAGTACCCATGATTGTCCCCAGCAGTGTGGCTTTTGGTTTTTTGTTTGGTTTTTTTTTTTTTTCTTTTTTTTTTTCCTTTTTTTTAATTTTGTAAGAACTGTTAGAAGCTGTTCCTTTTCCCTAAAGCTATAATATATTCCTTCATCCTTCAGTTTTATACAGGCAGAATTCCCACTGACTTTCTGCTGAAGGACTTCAAGAACAGGCGTAAATGTTTCGTATTCTGAACCTCCCCTGAGAGGTGCTATCTGAGCAAAACTGAGAGTGCAAATATCAGAATAAGACATACGTCCTTCACCTTGAAACTGTTTAAAAAAGGAAGGTAAGGGTATAGGCTTTTTGTTTCTTGCGTTACTTTTTACAAGGTATGTCCTACATGTCACAGCAACTAAGCACACGATCAAAACTCCACTACACTCCCAGTTCAAATCAATTTAAACCAATGGTTCAAATGGAAAGATCTCTAGGCATGGCAGATTGGCACTAAATACTCAAGCTGGGTTTCGGAGCCTCCATCGCCACTCAGCCACTTGCACAGCCCTTTGTTTCTGTTCGTACCATTATAAACTCAGAGTTCCTGTTCAGTGAAACAGGGCTCCTTGCAGTCAGCTGAATCATTCCACTGATGCAAGGACTTGGGAGAGGCGATGCAGGGCTGTCTGTACTCCCTGAATCAAACCTAACACCAGCTTTAGAGTAAATTGACTATAGAAATATGCAGTATTTAAGAGTGTGGTCCAAGCTACAAACCACAAGTATCCAAGGGCTATTAAGAATTTATCGTTTAGAAGACTCCACCTGGGTTAAGCTGGAGAATACATAGGGGACAATTTAATCCTTGCCTGTATGTTACTCTTTTTATGTAATACCACAATGGCAAAATTTGCTCAAGTAAGGGATTTAGCCAGGAGTACGTGGACTGGAAGTAGTAACTGCGGCAGAGAGAGTCTGTGTCTACGTTAGGAAGCACAACACAACAGAAGCAGATCTGATGGCGCAAACAGTTCACAGCCTGTGTTTCAGGGCTACTATTTTGGACTAGCTCTAGCCTGGTACCAAGGCCCGAGTGCCTTGTACTGGCTGCAGCACAGGAGGGGGCCTCATGGAACAAGTGTTCTGGTTCAGCTTCATCTAAAAGTAGTCCAGTTTGCCTGGTCCAGGATTGCTCTGTGATGTGAACCAAAGCGTGAGAAGCGGGAATAGCCGAGAGATTCACATCAAGAGAGCTCTCCTGATTTCCACTCAGATGCCAGTGTAAACATAGCCACAGAATTCCAGATTTAGAAAAGTACATTACTCCTCCTGACGTTAAATAGGTATTTAAACACTTACTTGAGGTAAAAAATTAACCTAATGAAATTCAGTACACAGACTGCTCTTAGACTCGGGGTTTACATAATCACAGGACTCCAATCAATGTCTAGGGTAATGACATATCACTGTTCTGTTTGGTTCACAGCTATAATTAGGATAATCTTTTTGAATTAAATGTTAGCTAAGAGCATGTTCTTTTAGCTACTTTTAATTAAAAAAAGAGCAATAAATGTTTGTGTGTTACTTCCTTCTTCTACAATGGGATCCATCAGGATCTGTGTTAGGTGTCATAGAAGAAAACTAAACAGCAATCAATAATAATATAGGACTATAAGGGATCACTGCTGTTTTGGAAGCAATCTCCAGAGCACTGAAGGGAAACACTTCTTAAATATCACAACACAACATTTCAAAAAGGTATTACTTAAACCTGCAACAGAACAAATACAAAGACAAGTGTATTCTCCACCTGCAAATGTCCCATGTTTGCTGAACCACAACATGATGTGAATGTTTCGGTCTCTGCCTGACAGTCACCTAACCTTTATTCAGTAAGGAAACCAGCAGAGTGGCTAGGAAGGATTTGGCTCCCAGTACACACGATCTGTCTTACAGTATGAAAGCATTTCAGCTGGAGTTTCACCTGAGTACCATTAAGTAATAAAAACCTATTGGACAAGAGACAAATGTTGACACAAATACCCATGGCCCTCTTAACAGCATTTAGCAGCTGACTGCTTTTACAAGAGCTCTCGCAAAAGCACTCGGTGAATGCACTGAAACACCTTGCAGGCTGAGTGGGCAACTGCAGGAGTCAGAACAATTTAAAGCTAGAGAATGTGAGGCTGCGAGATGGTATGGCTGCAACAACGACAAAGGGCAATGACACTTAGCTCTTGCTCCTTGGTACAAACGCAGTAGAGGCCACCTATCCATTTGCAGCAGGCTACCAAATTGCTTTCCTGATAAATAAGACACACCTTTCGTCTTGTTTGGTGGGTTGCCTTCAAACTGCTCCCAAGAAGAAGAGAAGGTTGCTGTTTGGAGGGCAGTGGGAAAGAGGTTCAAAGATCAACAAAGACAAGAACGCACAGTATCTTCTTTTTCAGGAAAGTCTTCTGAAAAACGATTACATATCAGGTGTTCATGTAGCAGGCAAGGGGGTAGTGGCATCCCTGGAAGCCTCAGCAGAGACCTGTTGGTTCTAGGATAAAAATTTAGATGGAGTAGGACTAGAATGGAATCTTTCAGTACTGGCATTTTTACGTTATTATGTGTGACCAAGGACTATTTTATACAGGGTTTATTAGATCTCTTGTTTATACAGTACGTATTAAAAAATGCCTTGTTTACTTACAGTTTTCTGCCTTTCTTCCCCCTTTCCTCTATTTGCATTTCTTGCTTGATCTGTGCTGGC
The DNA here is from genome assembly GCA_025345505.1 of Todiramphus chloris collaris. Classification (NCBI taxonomy): domain Eukaryota; kingdom Metazoa; phylum Chordata; class Aves; order Coraciiformes; family Alcedinidae; genus Todiramphus; species Todiramphus chloris. Next base: position 302,442 of record JANVCC010000070.1, on the reverse strand, counting down.
TACTTTGAAAAAAAACATATTTCTTTATTTTATTTGCTTTGAAAATGTTTTGCGTGATCAAAACGTAACACTTTATTTTCTATCCAAATGGTTCAAAAATTACGTAAATGACAGAAACCAGTCAGGTAGCCCTTGGACATTTTTACCAGGCTATTTGCAACAGGGCTTGAAAAAGATAACTGGCTACTGTACTGGACTACAGTTTAGAGACGAGGTGGAAGGAGTTAATGAAATAATCTGAATGTAAATTCAAATTCTTGAAGCAGCAGCTCAATCTATACATAGGGCAAGAGACCTAGTTGCTTTTCAAGGAATAAAACCTACGTTGCCCGACGTTACCTGTTAGGAAAAGACTCAAGAAGCCAATTGTCGTTTTGATTTATCTATGTTATAGGCAAGAATACAATTTTCTATACCCATGACGTAATAGAGTGCTAAAAAGCTCTTTGAGTCAGTTGCTCTAGTGTTAGATCAGATATCACCTCTCTGGCATCACTAACGTTTGAATCTGGAGACCAATTTTGAAGTGAGGACACAGTGCATTAGATTGCTGTATTAGCACAGAGGCTTCTGTGTTCTATACAATGAAGCATTAAAAGGCCTTTTGTGTTTTCATTTAAAAAACTGTATTTTATATAAATTCTGTAGTGCAATAACTTCCTACACCATGGTACATTCTTTACATTATACGCATCCCCCCTGTAAACAGCTTTCCTGCATGAACTTCCTCTGCAGTTTGTGCGACGTATTCTTCTCCCCACCTCGATCTGGGTTAATGTGACTGTTTACTCAAAAATTCTTCTGATGACTCTGTGAACATCTTTTAAGCGTGTACATTTGGTTTCATCACTGAAAAGGAATTAAAACTTTTGATTCAGGATTCTGCAGTTAGTATAAAATATAAAAAAATAGGTTGATTGCAAAGCTGCCTCCCTGAACAATGTTCATTTTCCAGTGACACGACGAGTCAGGCCCTTTTCAGGTGCACAGGGGAGTCACTTCATCCTAAGACTCCTGAAGTTGTTTTGAAAGTCCACAGCTGTTGGAGACTGATTCCAGAAGTCAAAACCAACCCTCCCCTTACTGTGATGAATGGCTAATTAGTCTGAAATGGCTTCAAAATTTGAGAGAAACAGAAACATACACTCAGATAATTTTGCATAATTTGCTACATAGCAATTCATGATGAATGAAGTGATCCTGGACTGCATTGCTTTCTTCTTCATACTGGAATGAAAGCTAGGCCCCAGTCCTGCAACTGCTCAAGCAAATGTTTTAATCAGGAGTTATACATGAGCTCGGTCGTCAGGAGTGGATCCTGCCATTCCAGTCATGACTGGAAAAACCCCCAGATTTCTGAACCTGTGCTTCTGTAAATAACGTTCAGCATAGTCAAAAGTTTATAACGAAATGGTGCCAAAACCACATCCAAAGCTTGATCTTTTCGCTTCCGAGATTTCAAAAAATACATCATCTGTTAATAAGGAGAACTGCATTTCTTCTGCTTGTGCAATTTCAACATGAGCGTGCTTCGCTGAAAACATCTGAAATATGGCAGTCAATAAGGGACTGTTCTTCTCACCTGGTTTCTATGGTTAAAGCCCCTGTCGATTTTCATCAAGAGAGAAAGACTTTCGCTATCCTTACTTGTATTTCAGTCAGCCCCTTTCACCAGCAGGTTCCCATTAGTTTCAAGGGTGATTCACCTGCACAAGGATCGAGGCTTTGATTTTACCACTATTCAATTTTAGTGATTGTAATAGGGCAGAATCAGGTTTGTGTAAAGTTTAGCTCAGGAGAACTTCAGGAATCAAATCTCTGCTCCTGCAGTATGTTCCCTACGGCTGGACTCCTCCCTTTCCACCAAGTGGCACAGATCTGAGGGGGCTTTTCCAAAGCATAAGGGCACCTGGAACAAACAGCACACAGAAGGAACATGACACAGACCTTAGTCTTGCCAGAACAACATCACTGTCTTGAATGGGAATTTTATATGCATCCAGAGCATGGGATCAGGTCCCATTTGGACTTAATTTGTTCTTCCATCAGTCCACTAGGATGTAAAGGCAGATTGAACAGGCCCACGTGATTTCATGAAACTGCACACAGAAAACACAGACCAACACTTTAGGTGTATAGAAATTGACTGTCATTTAGTTTTAGTCACTGAAAATATCTAGGAACTTTAAAAAAAAAATAAAATTAATGACTATAAAATACTTGAGAGCTAAGTTTTGCAACAGTGAGACACAACATGATTGGAAAATGTTAAGCAGAATGCCATATAAATAGGTAAAACTGAATGCAGCAAGTTGCAATGAACTGGAAAAAAAAAATCATTTTTATTTTGAGAATTAATGACCAGAGATTGTTTAGAAAGAATTATGTTGTATTTTCAGTTTTTGAAATGACTAAAGAGATGCCTCAATGTTACTTTGTTATGGAAATCAGAAAACTTCGGGAAATACAGGTTATTTCTTTTTTGCTTCCAAACCAAAGACTGTGCTGTGCTCGTTGTTTAGCCCGACCACCAGCATCCATATCTTTGGGCTTGTCACATTCGCCTCTTTCCCACGGGCCAGGCTTGAGTGAGGCCTGTGGCATCAGCCCAGCCATTTCAAGCAGAGGGCAACAAAAATACGGGCTCTTTTACATTAAATGCATTATGTGCCTCATTTCTGCTGGTTTAAGTGACAGAAAAATGATGCCTAAGTAAACTTAGGTCCGGTATGGGAAGTAGAAACCTGCTACGACAAACCATACGTTGATTGATCTAAAGTGCTTTTTAGGCCCCCAGTCTTGCTGCCTGTGTCTTTGCAGTGCTTGCTGTGACGGCCCTGCCCTGAAGAGGCGTTCGCTCCCTTCTGCGCACGGGGGAGCGAGGAGCCCAATATCCAGCCACAAGCCCGTGGAGCTAGAATTTCTGAACACCTCCTCAGATTTTTAGCTGCTGGCTATTAGATTTGAGGCTGGACTACTGCTCTTACAAAATTGTTATAAGGCAGTACCCAATTTCAGCAAAAATCAGAAAAAAACCTGTATTCTGTTTTTCTAAACAAAGAAAAAGAACACTTTGTAGGGAAAGCCTTTGTAGCGGCATACTTTTGCTTATGATTAATGAAATAAATAAACTTTTTACGATTGAGGGAATTAAAGTGATCTATAGGCTTTTTTTTTATATCGTAGCATAGGAAGCTATTGGTGCTGGATAAAAAAAAATAATATCTTTTTTTCAGACAGGGGTTACTTCGTAAGGAAGGCTTCAGTTCAGCATCTTTTTTTATTACAAAGCTGGAGAATTTCAGAAAAAACCAAAGATGCTTTGGCAGTTGTTGGACCAACTGACATTTCCCTTTATTTAAGTACAGGGGAAAGCCTATACTCTGTTTTGAACAGCCATGGGGGGGGAGCTGAGGCAAAGCTGGTGAGTCAGGTGGTATCTTCTGTCAGTCCAAATAACTGAAGTGAAAAACATAGACAAGCTTCTGGGCATGGAAGACCTGGGGCAAGTCACGTGGACTTGAAGCCTGTTTTTTTCCAGCTCTGTGATTTCTGATAATAAAAGGTACCATTTCTCCCTACAGAGCTTGTCTCTTATGTCCTTACACCATAACAGCTTCAACAACGGTGCCATTATTGAAGTACGGGCACTGCACGTAAAGAAAAGGGAAAGAGAGCTCAAAGACCACGTAGAAGCAAGTATTGTTAAAAGGGAAAAAAAAAAAATTGGGGGTAATACATTTTTTTTTAATACCAAATTAAAAGAAATATTCTCAGAGAGCTGTTGGATATGTCTGTGTAGCCATTTGGCACTATTTATTGCCAAGAAATAACTCTTATGGGGTTTTTTTTTTTCCTTTTAAAATGGAACAATTTTTTTTTTCTTCTTAGTTACGAAATATTGTCAGTTTTCTATAAAAATATCAAATGCTTCAAGTTCTGGTCATTAAATCTTTGCTTTTCCTCACGGGATCATTAATTAACCTGACAAATGCAATAACTTCAGTTATGTAAATTAAAAAATAAAATAAAATAAAAGTCATGATTTAGAGCACAGATAAACTAAAACACTCTAGTCCTTAATTAACAGATATGAGCTTTTTAACAGAAAGCAAGATATGTGAGATGCTTTAAGTAGAAGTTGCAATTTTGCAACATAAGTCTGTACAAACCCTCCAGGCAGCACGCTGTGAAGGAAGTACCTGTGTCCCAGGAAACGCTTTTTCCATAAATCCTCGTTAACAGTAGCTTTCCCCCCAACCCCAAACTATTTACAGAGATATGCGTTTAGCAAGCTCAAAGCACCTTGTTTCACATCCGTATGAACGCATGCATTGACATTTCATCCTTTCATGTGCAAATTGTAAAATTCATTGTAAGCAAGAAAACAGAAAAAAAAAAAAAAGGGTAAAAGAGTTCAAAATCTGTCTACAACCGTTAAGTGAAAGGATCAAAAATGTCAGATGTTGCAGAACACTGGCTCTCTTTAATTTATTCACCGTTCTTGAGTCATTTTTTTCCCATTTTTTTCAGTTTGCTACAAAAAGCAGTCTTTTTCTTTTTTTTCTTTTTTTTTTTTTTTTTTTAATTAAACAGTATTTAAACTAAACAACTCTTCATGCCATGCAAAAATAACATTTTATGCACTTTTTTTTGAGGCTTTCCATGTTTTTAGTTCATAGGCATTACTATCTGTGTTTTAAGAAAAGGTATTTTTATTGCTTTTGTAACTAGTCACATGCTAGTTTCGCGTGTGGGACAGTACCCAGTTTCTCCTGGACTCGAATGGATTTCTGGGGCAAATAAATGGTTCTCTATTTTGTGACCGTCTTGGTTACTGTCTTGCTTTGCCTCACCCACAGCATGGTAAATGTCTTGAGTACAGTTGTGGCTCATGCTTTTGGGTGAAGAGCTGACCTGTGGCTCCTCTGTCAGATGGTTGCCATCACCGTGTTTGTCCCCACAGCAATTTGTCTTGATAACCTGCTGCTTTTCATGTTTTATACCGTGCAACTCCATAAACTCTTCTTCTTCTTCAGTGTCCATTTCAGTGAAGCTCCTCCTCTCTTTTGAAGGGAAAGTGAAAATCTTTTGTTTGGGAAGGAGATGAGGTGATTTTTTAGCAGGTCCCTGACAAAGCGCTGATGCGTCGGCACCAAGCAAAGGTCGTTCGCCTTGGGGGGAATTTTCTTCTAGGAGGATGGTGCTGATGTGCTGAGGGGCAGCCTGCGTGAAGTCTGCTCCTGCCGTTACCGGCAGTGGCCTTGCGGTGCTCGGTGGAGTTTGCGGAGCACCACTTCTATTGTCTTTAAAATTAACTTTAAGGGATCTAGACTTTAACGGGTTGCTGCCTTTCAGGGAGCTTTTGGGGCTTTCCATGGCAGCGTCGAAATGCAGGTGACCGTGCAAAACAGTCTGGGATCCACCGCCGTCACCGATGACAGCTCTGTCCATTGGACTGTAGTCAAAGGTGACATCAGTTGGAGAAAATACTCTGTCTTTTGCGAATACCTTGAACTGAGAACTTCTTACTCTTTGGTTGTCTTCCAGGTTAACAGCATCAGCTGGAAATCTCATTTGCAGGTGAGAGCCAGGAAAGAAAGAAAGGGGAGACCTCTCCGTTTCCGTGAAGTCGGTCGCACAGCTGGCGAAGCTGTCGATGCTGGATGTGCTTCTTATGTCTGTTACGAAGTCCATGGGTCCAGCAGGCAACGGATCTCTCTGACCTGTGACTTCTTCCATTTCTATTTCTTCTTCATACACAGGTGGCTTTGCTTGCTGGTCTTGGTAACCAGCATTAAGATTAGGCTGGGACTGAGTTTTAGTAATTTCATTATACAGCATCTCCAGTTTTTGGGCACTGAGGTGCTGCGGGCTGGAGGATGCTGCAGCATTGTTTAATTGCTCATGGGAGTCCTGTTGACTAACTTCTTGGTACTTGTTCTCGTAAGACTTGTTTGAGCTTGTTTCAGACATTGTCCTTCTGGCCCATTTCCACCGGCTAGGGGATAGGTGGTTGTCATCAGGTGCCTCCTTTGGGTTAGTGGCTTCTCCAGGCTTACCTGAATCTACTGCTACATCTATCATTTCCATACTGCGAGCAAAGGCATCTTTCAGGTTCATGGAGACAATGCTGCCGTTTCTTTTAGCTCGCTCGAGTGCTTCTCTCCTCTTAATTGCCTTCTCCTGTCTTTTCTGCTCCTTATAAAACTCTGAGAAATTGTTCACAATAATTGGTATGGGCAGGGCTATGACCAGCACTCCAGCGATACAGCAAAGTCCTCCAACTATTTTACCTAATAATGTCTTAGGATAAATGTCCCCATATCCTACGGTGGTCATTGTGATCGTTGCCCACCAGAATGATGCGGGGATACTGGTAAATTTTGTTGCATCCTCATCCTTCTCAGCAAAGAATACAAGACTCGAAAAGATCATTATTCCCATGGCTAAAAATAGTATCAACAAGCCCAATTCATTGTAACTCCGCCTGAGAGTAAAACCTAAAGACTGAAGGCCTGTTGAATGTCTGGCGAGCTTAAGAATCCTTAGGATCCTCATAATACGAAATATCTGAACAACACGTCTGACATTTTGGAACTGCAGGACACTTCTATTGGACTCTGTGAGAAAAATGGTGACATAGTACGGCAAGATCGCCAGCAAGTCAATGACATTTAACGGCCCTTTGAAGAACTTCCACTTATTTGGTGAGGACAGAAAACGCAAAAGGTACTCCATGGTAAACCAAGCAATACACACAGCTTCAACATGTGCTAGCTGACGGTTGTCATTTGGCTGCCCATAATCATCTATTTCTTGAAGCTCTGGCAGCGTGTTAAGAGACAAAGCAATAGTGGACAGTACGATGAACAGAATGGACACAATGGCCAAAATCTGTAAAACAGAATAAACAACGTTTTGGTTAGACTGATACAAGCGTATTTGTCAGAGCCTGCTTAAATCCTTTCACATGTGCATGTGTCAAACAAACTTAGAATGGTGGGAGCTGCTCTGGCTGCTGCTTTCATTATTTTGTTTAGATGTTTCCATTTTCACACAAAGAGAAAACATTAAAGTCACCTTAGACACGGTCAAAACCTGATGGGTATACTGCCTGGGGTAAAGCCAATTCATTTCAGAAAGCAACCTGTGACTGGTCTTACATATTTAAATTACAATGGGAGGTGGTACTTATTATTGCAAGTCACCAAGTGGAAGATAATAAGGTTCCTGCTGATGTGCAGAACGTTACTGATTTCCCGCATTAAGTGTAATTACGTACAACTTTACACAGTGCAGAGAAGCGATAGGGAAATAACCTGTCAACCGCGTACTACAGAGTGCAGGCCTTCCTAGCCATGCATCAACTGGGGAGACAAAACCCAAAGTTATGAAAAAGAAACAAGGAACATTGCTCAGGAGACGAGTCCTGCTGACTTAGCACGTCTACAGCAACTTCAGGTGCTACAAGAATTGAAGGTGTTGGCCCTGAATTAGGTTGAGACCAAGATGTTAAAAAGTAGGCAGTACTATGAAGGTGAACCCAGTTTCTCACCATGATTAACATAGGTGTAAGTAGACGAATGCTTCCTAGAAATAATGTTTCTGTCTCAGGACATAGGTTTTCTGAAATACTTTGTCATTTTGGTAAAGTTCAGACACCTCTGCACCTTGCAGCTTTCCACCTTGCCTTGGCCATTCTCATTTACACAACAAATATTATGAGAAAAGAAATGAATTTATCCAAGAAACTAATGATTTTACTACAAAATGGAGCTATTTATACTTAAAAGGAATACGGGCAGCTTTGAGATAATGTGCAAAGTGTTAAAGCGATGCAAAAATCATTATAATAAAAGTTGGAAAAAAAATATTTGCTTTATTAGAAGTCCTAAGTAAATCCAGGTTTATATTAGAAATATTCAAATAAATTGCTTTCTGCTTTAAAGCTCAGTTTAAGTTCATTCATAAAAGCGTCTGCTCCCCTTTCTCAGAAACAGGACTGTTACATCCATTTGGTGATGGCTGGTGTAGTTCCAAGGACACACCAAGTCTGACAAAATTGCTGTAATACCCAAGAAGAGTGAAGAGCAGCTCAGCAGAATGCAGATGTGATGCCTATGTGGGGAGAGAGTGGTCACGGTGCTGATAAGGACTCCAGAGATGGAAAGGCCACCTCTAACTTTGAGGAAAATGGCAGTAAACCTGTTTCAGGTAGGGGCTACTAACCACAGATTCAGCTCTCCAAGCACAAACTGAAATTGCTGGCAGGGTGAGGGTCCATATTTGGTATCACCTTGTACTCAGATGCTATGTGTGGCCTTTTCCAGCTAATAAAGGTACAGAACAGGTAGCATCTTTCCTATTTTGAAATATTGCAAACAGATTTGTGTTGCTCCCTACCAGTGCTGCTTCTGCCTTTTGCATTTTTTAATCATAGAATCATGCAATGGTAGGGGTTGGAAGGGACCTCTGGAGATCATCGAGTCCAACCCTGCTGCCAGAGCAGGGTCACCCAGGGCAGCCCACACAGGAACAGAGCCAGGAGGGTCTGGAAAGTCTCCAGAGAAGGAGACTCCACAACCTCTCTGGGCAGCCTGGGCCAGGCTCTGCCACTCTCACAGTAAAAAAGTTCCTCCTCATGTTGAGATGGAACCTTCTATGCTCAAGTTTATACCTGTTGTTCCTTGTCCTATTGTTGGGCACTCCAGAAAAGAGATTGGCCTCTTCCATCTGACACCCACCCTTCAGATATTTATAGACATTAATCAGGTTCCTGTCTCAGTCTCTCCTCTCCAGACTCAACAGCCCCAGTTCCCTCAGTCTTTCTTCACAGGGGAGATGCTCAAGTCCCTTCATCATCCTCGTAGCCTCGTGCAAGGGGAGTTGGAATATTTTGGTGAGCTTTATTGGGAATGTGCTGATCACCAAGGGGAAAATAAGGAGGTATGTGTGAAGAAGAGCAGGTTTTGGACCTCAGCGGTGGAGCGAGGAAACAAAGGAAGTCTGCCAAGCCAGGTCTGCCAAGCCTCTGTCTAGGGTTCCAGGAAAGATGTTCTGCTCTTTTCCCCGTTCCGTGCTTTAGCCAGTAGATGTCTCTGTTTTATCGCGCGCGTTGACGGGGACTCGCCATTCCCCTTGTCACAATACGTATTTAGCAAAAGCCCATTTGTTTCCCGTGGGATGAATGTCCGTGAATGTAAAAATGTGACCTTAATGCTCTTGGCATACCCTGCTGATCTCTGACTAACCTAAGAACCTGGAAGCTTTAGCCAGAGCTCCAGCTGCTAAGCAACTTTGAAAATCATCCTTATGGAAATGTCCTATGGGATTTTAAGAGGATGAAAGAGCAACTGGTGAGATTCTATGGGCATTCATCTAAAAATGTAATAAATGTAGTCCAGCTTTCCTTATCACATGGGAAGGCTCTCAGAAGCAGTTAGGGAACGGTATTGAGTATTCCATTTCCACAAAAGGCCTCAGGAAATTCTAAGCTGTGAGAGATGAATTACCTCCTCTGCTTCATGAACGTGTAAGGCTGTATTATTTCTGTAGCTACAGCTATCAAGAGTAATAATGTAGATGATTCAAAACATTCACATCTAGCAGAAAATATTGATGTGATGCAATTCTATTCTGACATCTGTATTTTCCTCATCATCTGAGGAACATACAGGATTACATGGTTATTCTAGTTCTGAAGTATTTACAGAAGAGATGAGTGCTTTTAAAATGATATTCAAATTCTATTATTTTCAATGAATATAAAATGAAGATATATCATTTCAGAAATGATAGCTTCTTGAATTTAAGCGACTCTCTAAGAATGTTGTAGGTTTCTATTAATTGTCTCTTGGCTTTATCCTTGTTGTCCCGAGGCAAGCAGTAGTCCATACACTGAAATCAGGACCTATTTCTTTGACTCATTATCCTGGGTGTCTTTTTAAAATTTTATTTGAGATCCTGGATGACCTCATCAGAGAGAAAAATCTCTAGACTGGATTTACACTGAGTCCTAAACTGCATCAGAGCTTCCCGTCTGCGAGTTGTTCCACCCTGGTCAGGTGCTCCCATGGTAGAAATCCCTACGGAAACCATTAGAAGCTGTAACTCTATCTCATACTAATTAAATTGCAAAATATTATGTTAAAGAAGAAAAATGTTGCCTAGTTTAGATGATAGCTATGCCCACATGAACCAAAACGGTATGCTAAGGAGCTTTGGTGCCATTAAGACTCAAGTCTATGTTGGAAAAAGAACTTCTCCAGCTGGAGGAAGCACTGAATCAAGGACAAATACATGTTTCAGAGTTCCCCTGCATGCTGACACTTCCACACACTCTGGCTTCTTCTCCTACTGTTGAGCAGAGGCGTAGGTGAGCTACCTTGTAGGCCACGATTACACTCCAAATGCAGTGTGATGAGAGTCATGGGTGGCCAGTCTCTGAGAGTGACTAGTCCCATGTCACTGGTTCCACCTTCTCAGTGGCTTCATAGAATCACAGAGTCATTCAGGTTGGAAAAGACCCTTGGGATCACCGAGTCCAACCATCAGCTCTACTCTACAAAGTTCACCCTAAACCATGTCCCCCAGCACCACATCTAAAGGACCCCTCAACACACCCAGGGATGGTGGGTGACTCAACCCTCTCCCTGGGCAGCCTCTTCCAGTCTCTGACTGCTCTGGCTGGGAAAATTTTTTCCCTACCGTCCAGTGTAAACCTCCCCTGGTGCAGCTTGAACAACAAGGGTTGCCATTTCCAGGAGCAAAGCGGAATATGAAGGAATAGAAGGACATACCAGGCTGTAGGTGCCCCTGCTGACACTTACAAAATGGGAGGGACTGTTGAGTGACCTATTTGTGAGCTTGGGCTGAGCCAGGACAGACACTTTCATCACTGTCACAAGAACATTTTCAAATGTACATTTTATAGCTACAAGCTGCCACCAAATCCGATGCATGAGAGAAAAAACTTAGTGATGTTACTATGCCTATTTAATGCATGTGCTAGAGAAAGTGTGCTATACCTAACTTAACAAGAGAAAAAGCAATTTCTATGGATTTTTATCAGCAGGAGGCTTGTTTCAGAGCAGCATGATTTGGATAAAAAATTTCCCTAAAGGCACGTGAAATGATGAAAGAGGAATACAGTTTCCAAATCTCTCTCGGTGGAAATCAGAGATCCAAACAGTAAAACAGTGCCAGTAAAGAAAGAGAGTACCAGATGCACTCTCATTCTCTGATCCTTCCCCTTACAGTTTGTCTTTCAATAAGGAACATCACTACTAACATGAAAAAGTGCAACTAAACCCACATGTGAAGTGTTAAACATCAGCAGTGTTAGTAGGGTCACTATCTGCACGCCAAATCTGGAAGCTGCCATGAAAGGGATTAGGTTTTTTTTCCCTTTACATCAAAGGAAAACATGCTGCTTCTGAATTATCCCCTCAAACAGATAAAGCAGCAGTCCCATCTCCATTACAAAGCATTGTTCTTTCAAAAAATCCATTCAGTTTCTAACTCTGTAGCTGGAAAGAAAAACAATATTTATTTTTGAGTTCTCAACTGCTTTTGAATTTGACAAACGACTGAAATTATTTCCTAATCAGATTTAGTTTAGGAATGCACTGTATATTTTTTTTTTCCATAGGATGTTACAATTGCTAGTTTCATCAATTTTCCATTAATGTGTAAGTCAGTCTCGGTGATAATTACTAAAGCAGAGGCATCATATTAACCTCTTGGTACCAGAAGTTGGGATTAGCATATTAGCATTTAAGCAACATAAGCCTCGGCGCACTGGTGACAAGAGATTAAACTGCAGCACGCTGTGCCTGCTGTGAATGAATTCACTATACCTGCTCTAATATATGTTCCTGCAGTGCACAAATTCTTATCCAGATCCACAGAACTCAGCTGGAATATCCTCACTAATTTCATGAGCCAGAGGCCCATGTCAAGCGGGTGTCCGGGATCAAAATCCTACCTCAATGTGCTGTATCTTCAGCCAGCTCAAAAGAGTGAGCCTTTTGTTGGTTCTTAAGTTTATACAGTAATTGCTGTTGTAGTTTGGGGTTGTTTTGTTTGTTTCTTTGGTTTTTTGGTTTTTTTTTTTTTTTTTTTGCAGGATGTGGTAAAATTCAAGTTATTTAGATATACCAAAGCATAGAAATTAAAGGTAGATAAGACCTATTAAGACATGTGAAATACTGCTCTGATAATGTCATGTAAATCAATATGCCTTTTGCTGGCTGACAATGCTGGAATTGATCAAACATACTAAAACAAGAATGCATTTGTGTGGATGGAACAGTAGCAGCATAATATACCCTTTTCTGACCAATAATTTATACATCAAGATATGCTTCAAAAGCTGCTCACCACAGTAATCCTGGAGGTAAAAGACCCACTGCTTTAAACTAAAACCACATAAAACCCCAAAAAAACTTTAAAGATTGGCTTTGTAGAGTTATGGTAGCAGCAGCACAATTTTAAATTCAGTGACTGAATGAATTTTTTTCAGTAAGATACTTGGGCAAACTGGTCTAGAGGCCCCAAGTTTGTGTATTTCAATTGGTTGGAGTGGCTTGTATTAATTCTCTTCACTTTCTCCCACACCTCTAACAAATATTAGATAATGTTTTCAACAAATCGTTGACTTTTCCTTCTTCCCTTCCCTCCTGAAAGGCACTTGTTTGCACAAGTTCTGCCAAAAAACACAAAAACATGAATAATGTATTTATTTTGCACATCTTCCATGGCAGAAAGAGGCTGCAAGTATCCCATTTAAACAAAAGCTTGTTAATGAACTGTAAATCATAATAATAATAATAATAAAAAAAAAAAAAATAAATAGAATCATCCTTTTCCTCTGCTCTCCACTGGCCTGCCAAGCTGGAAGACTGCCATTGTTATTATCACTGGATGACCTTTTCAGTACATTTTGTTAGCTCATGAAGATTCCCATCATTTACCAATTTTTAAGCTTCCTCTTCAGAAATTTCTCTGAAGACATAATTTATATGTGCATGTATTCGTGGGCGGTTATCTGTCTTAACCGCAGCGCCTACAAAAGCAGAAACCTTAATGACCTTAATGAAATCAGGAAAGGAATTTCTGAAGCCTTTGGATAGAAATGTGTTATTAATGGCTTTTACAGCTGGTCTGCAGTATGCTGAGTTCAAACATATAAGAACAGCTGATATTATGCTGATAGACAAGAGATAAATCTCTACAGGGTCGCGTACGTTAACGCTGAAAGCTTAAGCAATTGGTTGCAGGCATGGGTGTACAGACTGCTGGAGAGTGAACCAAGAGGATTGCTATCTGACCTGTATCTCACATACATAAAGCAAGCTGAATTCAGGAGCTGGGTTCTGGAGCTGGCTTCAGGAATACACAGATCAGGACTAAAGGCAGAACAGAGTCTTCCTTGGACAGTGGCCATGGAAGAAGAGGCTTGACCCTCCTGATCCCTCAGCTTTATACTGAACATGATGTCTCTGGGCTGGGGTCCCTCGTTGGTCAGTTTGGGGTCCCCTGTCCTGGCTGCTCCTCCCTGCAGGTGCTGCCTGGTACTTTCTGCAGCCCCAGCATCATGCACAAGATTTATCAGTGACCTTGGTCTGCACACCAACCCTTGGTATTGACTCTAAACATCAAGTGTTGCAACTGCTAGAAGGAGGCACTGCCAGCAAAAATCTGCCATTAATTTCAGACAGCGCAGTTAGTTAGAAGAGACTGAGCTGAAAAGTACAATCTCTAAACAGAATTAGTTCTGTTCCAACTCAAACCAGGACACTGGAACAGCCACCAAATCCCAAATCATCTGCGCTGCATGAAATATGTCCATAGCACTTCAAGATCTAGGGAGAGTTGCATCTTGGGCTCTTCAATGAACAATTTTCTTCTTTCTGAATCTCTACAGGCGTGGAAGTGAACTCTCACTTGGAGCAGGAAGGACTCACCAGTAGCTGTAGAGCAGCGATCGCTGCCTGTAAGAATCAGAACTTAATAGTAAGAATAAAACCAGCTCCAGACCAGCAGAGGTCCTGGATAGATCAGAAGTCTGAGTTCATGCATTACTTGTGTTGGTTTCCCTCTTGCCCGTGTTTAGATTTGATTACCCTACTTTAAAAATGGTTCTTGGATGCAAACATAGGCTGTGGTTCTGAATAAAAATACAATAAAAATATTAGGCTTAGCTGATGAATAAAGTCAGTAAAATGACTTTTCTTGGTCCAGGGGTTCTTAAACTGTCTAACACTTGACTGCCAGGAAAGATGCCTAAGTAACGCCCAGCAAGCCAGCAGCTTCTTTCTGAGCAGAAATGCGGCTGGCAACTGCTGCTGTTGCTCCCAGCATTACCACAGGGATAGGAAACATGAAGAATAAAGTTGGGAGACTTTTGGAAGCCTTTGTGTTTTGAAAGGGATCAAAGCCTGCAGATGGAAAAATGGGCAGCACCTCTCCAGGACACATGCAGGAGGCTGTGCCGTGTACAAGAGGGAACGGTGCCTAAAACCAGCCACTTCTCAGCAGGTCCCCTGGTAGCCTCTTCTAACAGAGTAAAATAATTCCCCCAGCGTGAACTTGATTTTAAAAGGCATCTGCTTACAACTCTACGTGATAGTATTTTGGAGTGAATCACAAGCAAGCTCATGGAATACTGGCTGTGCCTACCTGCAATTACCATCGCAAATCTCCCTTACAAAGATTTCATTCCAGCTCTCCACAGCTGTTCGTATATTCAGATGAGGGACAAAGATATCTGCTCAGACTACTTACCTCTCACAGTCTTTCAGATACTTAGAGTAATCCAAAACGTACAAAATATACATCTAAGCCAGCAGCACACTGTCTCAAGATTACAGACTCTGCAGCAAAGTCACCAAATCTCAGATTTACTCAAAACTGCCATTTACAAATCCCTAGATTTCATGAGAGCAGCAGATGGTGGAAATACATTTCTAACTGATTTATGTTCTATGCTGTGGGATGAATTCTTCTGCTCTCCTCATAACTATCTTTGCAAAACAATTCTAACATTATTTCCAAAAGCTGAAATTGGTTTTGAGGTGGTTTTTGTTTTTTTTTTTTAATCCATTTCACTTTGTTTTCTTACTGAAGTGAAGGACAAGTAAAGCTTATCTTCACTTGTACTTCAACTGCAGCACCTGTCAGCATTCACAGGTATACATCCATACACACACAGACATACATATACACAAATGTATGTACGCACATAAACTTGGAGAGAGAGAGAAAGCCCTATTAAACATCTGCAAATCTGAAAGAAAAAGGCTTAATTTAGGAGCATTGAGAGTTGTGGGCTATATTGCTGGCATGGTGCTGAATGCAGTTTATGAAGCCCTGTATGAGATGCTTTATCATACAAAAAAAACCCAACAAAAAAAGCAGATGTGACGAAAGTAACAAAGAGAACTGGTCTGGAAGTTTTACTGAATTTATGTCAGCTCTCAAAGACTGAGTCAAACATCGTATTCTTGGAGCTTAATTTGGATTGCTAGGGCTTTTTAAAGTTAAAAGTTTAAGGGCATACAGTTAAGAGACATTTGAGCTGGGATGGAAATACTGTACTGGAAAGTAACAGTTTTGTTACACACATTTTCTGAGTTGTGTCACGTTGGGTTCCTTCCTGTGTTCCTGCATGCTGCTTTGCCCCGGATTTGCACGTCCCTTTCCGTCAATGTTCTCAGCCCCCACTGATTTCTGTGAGAATACAATCATAGAATCATCAAGGTTGGAAAAGACCTTTAAGGTCGTCGAGTCCAACCATTAACCCTCCTCTACCAAGTCCACCACTAAGCCATATCCCCAGGCTTTTAAGCACATCCAGGGATGATGACTTGTCACTGCTTATACCGGGGGCGAAGAGATGCAGCAATGCAAAATCAGTAAAGAGAGAGCCAGGAGAGGAAGAAGAAGAAGCCACTTTATTCATTTCTAACCCGTTTTCTATCCCCTAGCCCCACAGGGCGATGGGTCAGTGATCACCCATCTCCTAGGGTGAGTGGCTAAATTCCTACAACACCTATTTCAAAATGTTTTTCCAATGTACCATAAACAGAACTCAGCAAAACACCAGGTGTGGGTCCAGCTTACAAAAACCATCCTACTGTTTCTCATAACACTGGTGAGAAAGGCAGGATTCTCACCGAATACTGTGAGAGCCTGAGAAAACCCCTCTGCTAGCAGCTTTGCAGCATCCACAGTGACTCAATCCCCTCCCTGGGCAGCCTGTTCCAAAGCCTGACAACCCCTTCAGTGAAAAAATCTCTCCCACGGCAGACAGTCCCCCATAACCTCCTCCTACCAGCCCAGGGCCCTTCTGCAGGCTGTGGTCCTCCCAGTGATGGACTGCTCCAGTCTGCAGCCTTCTCTGAGAGGCACTTCTTCAGAAGCAGTCCCCTGCTCCAGTGTGGGGTCCTCCATGAGCTGCAGAGGAGGATTCTGCTCCAGCATGGGTCTGTAAGGGCTGCAAGGGCTCAGCCCACCATCTCAGCCCAGGCCAAAGGGGAATGCCTCCCCTGCTTCTTCCTCACTGACCTCCCTGTCTGCATGGTAGTCTCCCTCAGCTCACACTCCTCTCCTAAACACAAGAACCTGCCTAACAGGCTTTTCTTCTCTTTAATATGGTATCCAAGAGGCGATGATGGGCTCAGCGGTGACCAGAGGTGGGTCTGACCTGGAGATGGGGGAGCTTCCCAAATCTTCTTACAGGAGTCACACCAGTTGCCCCTTTCCGCACGACCAAAACCCTGCCAGACACAAACCCAGAGCAGTTGGCTTGGGCTGCAGCTGCAATGCTGCTGTTGTGAATTGCACCATCTTTCAGCAGTAGTGGATGGAGTAGAAATACTTTTTCTTGACGTTTAAGTTCTAGGCTGATTTTTTATGGCCATTAGTCAGAAAAGCCTTATTTTCCCCTACCAGCAGTGACTTGCACACAGATCTCCAAAGCATCGTGCTCAAGATGTGGGGCTAGTGACCTCGGGGTATATGGCAACTTGGAAGGATGAGTTCTTTGGTAAACCTACTCCCACGCTGCCCCATCTCCAATGCTATTAGCTTTGAACAATCTAGATTAAACCCGGCAATCTCTATACATGTGACAATTAACTTCTACTACTTTCAGAATTTCATCAATAAACACATAAAAAGAAGGAGAGGGGCTCATAAATATAATGCATGGAAAGCAGCTACCGTTTTATTTTACTGCTGAAAAATTTCCACTCTAAAGACCAGGTTCGTATTTCACGTAGAAGAAGATCTTGTTACCACAAAGTACTGAAAGTCACACCTTCTGACTTGCTGGATGCATCAGAGATTGATTTTAGCAGAGAAAGTAAAAAGCCACAGCAAAATTATCGTAACTATAAACTCTATCTGAAGACCACAATTTCTTTTTTCTTTTTTTTTCGTGTGTGTGGTAATACAGATAATAAATTCAAACACACTTTGGAATGAAACAATTTAGCAGATAAGATGAATAATTATTGAAAGGGTTTCCTGGAACTGAGAATGGCCAGAGTGAAAATAAGAAAGAAACACAATTATGACTAAAAAAGACTACTCAGGAAATATCTAAAGTTTGGAATTTCCTGAGACTCACTTAGAGCTTCTTCCATGCTATAGTCGGCTGACTGCTAACAGAATTTTTATTGTTCTTGCAGACACCTTTCTCCCACTGCTGTTACCTGAAAGCTGATAAGGACAGCATATGAAAGCAGGCAATGAAAAGTCCCTTTAGCAAAAAGTATTTCCCAAATACCTGTTTTGAGCTTTTCCGAGTTTAAACTAGAGCACAAAGTCCTATCATAACAAAATCAACTTTTGCACACTGAGTTTTTGTGTTTTGTGGATATGGTGGCAATAAATCACTGATGGGCAGACCTCAAGAAAATGCAGAGGTCCTACCCAAAAGGACACTCGGAAAGCGGTGAGGAAGGGAACTGACTGACCCGGGGGAACCATGCTCACAGGGTGGGCTCGTCTGAGTGGGTGGGCAAGGAAGGGTGGAATCAGGTGCTAGCCTTCTGCACAGGCACAGAGGGCTTTTCTCTTTCAGCCCCGCTGCCTCTGCTTGCTGAAGGGCAGAGATGAGCCCGAACCCGGAACAGAAGAGGTTCAAAAGACAAGATATGCTGGGGCAGAAATGGGGGCCTTTAGAACAAGGTGCATTTTTCTCTGAGATATAGACAAAGAGGACCTGTTAGAAAAATCTGGGCTTGATTAAAATACCCTGTGTTTGAATCAAGGCTAAAATTAGCTACTTACTTACCACAGCAACTTCTGGTTAGAAAAATAACTGTCATTTCTAACCCGTCGTTGGTGCGATGTGATATTTCCCCGTGACTTAGAAATGAGCTTGCTTGTCGTTGGCTGGAGCACAGCCTTCATTTCCTGAGCCTTCGAATAAATTTACATTGCAGGACTGTCACTCTACAGCACATACCTAAAGCCCCAAGGTCATTAATCCCCTGATAGGAAAGATATAAATGTACTTGAATAGAACATTTTCACCAGATGAATTACAGTATATTTCTGATGCCGTGTCTTAAATATCCACTTCTAGTGTGCTGTCTGCTTCCAACCCTCATCCTCATCTTCACCTCTGTTCCAGTGTCTATGGCCATACATGCTGAAATTAATGCAGTAATTGTAAGTGATGCAGTAATGATAATTAATGCAGTACCTATTTTAACGTTTTGTCAGATGAACAATTGCTCCACGGACACAGCTTGTATTTGGAATACAAAGTACTCAGAAAAGCCCCAGAAAGTACCCAGAAAAGCAGCATTAGTGCCTTCTGAAAACAAATCCGTGAAGCATTCACGACCCAGGTAAGGAAAGGAGGTGGATTTTAGTGAAGGAACGTTAGCACATGCCACAGATGGGTCAGGGTTATAATAATCATCATTTTTAGCTGTTCTTTAAAAGCCACCTTTGTTGTCAAAACCTCCTGCTGCCCTGGCTGGAAGTGCAGAGCCCGTCCCTTTCCTTCTGAAGATTAATGGTTGGTTAACTGCTCTGGGCTGAGCCAGGCTCATTAACGCAATATTCTCTAATCATCCCCAGCCCTGCCAGTCTCTCCTTATTTTAAGCATATAGTTTTGTGGAACCAGGTTCAGAGATTAATTGAGTCAATTAGCAGCGAGATTTGCAGACGGTTTGGGAGACCTGAGATTTCCCCCTGACTGTATTGATTTGTGTGCCAAATGGCATTTAATTTCCCACACTTTTACGACTGGCAGGCATCCAGGCTGATCTTTTTCCATCCTAATGGCTAAGAAAATGTCATGTGAGCTTTGCCAACAGACTGTATTTTTGTTGTTTTTTTTTTAAATCTGAATCCAGTCATTCTATTTAGATAGACTAAATATCTAAATATTTAGATATCGGGGGGGTTGTTTAATATATTTTTCAAAAATCAAGCTCTGTTGATAAAAACCATGCCTGGGGAAGCTTCGGTCTAAGACAGTAAGCTGTTAATCAGCAAGTTACACCGGTTTTCCAGCTGAAAATGGGCCAACGTTTGCAGTAATTGATAACCCATACGCTTCTGGTGAATCACTGCTTTTTGCAGAAGAGAATTAACTACCATAAAATTCCTCGCTGTGTATATATATTTTTAGAGGTTTGGCTGGCAGAAAAGATGCTGTTCTTTTTCCAGGATTCCCTCTGCAGTCTCTCCCTAGATCTGATCTCTGCTATTCTTTATCTCAAGGCAGAGCTGCCACAACTGATGGATAGCTTTGGGCCATGGGCAGGGCTCAGGATCTGGGTTTCCAGCACCCCAAAAAGCACTGCTACCATCTTCCTGGTGTGCTTAGATGTATGTAAAAATAAATTTATGAAGCTAAACACTGCTGCTTAAGGCTGAAAACAGCAGCAGAAAAAATTCCTTTCTATTTAATCTTTTGACTTCCATCATAATAGTGCTTAAGTACTTCCCAGTCATTAACAGGAAAAAGCTCTTATTATGTCATTACCCGATGCAGCAGAAATCAACCATTTAATCTGCAGCCCTGTTTGGGAACAAAAATGATGGGAAGCTTTGACTTGCCAGAGTAAATAGTTCTGTGGCTAGCTCTGAAAGGAGTAAGGTTGCAGGTTCTGCACTCACAGGGTTGATCTTCGTGGGTTGTGTGGGGCCTTCATCCGCCCGTATCTCCTCCTCCTCCTGGCCAGTGCCAGGTGAGGGCAGTTGCTGCAGGAGAAGGTCAGAGAACCACAAGCAAAGCTTCTCCTTGGTTCAAAACCAGACCCTGAAAGTACTGGCGAGCTGGCACAGCACACTGTTAAAGTGTTCCTGCTCAACTATGTGTCTTCCCATGTTGATTCCTCCCTTCTTCAGCCATGCATGAAGGACACTCTGCCTTGCCATGTCCATCATGCCCTGCTGTTTGCTTTCTCCCTTCACTAGGAATCAGTTGCTCTTTTTTCCCTCCTCTGAGGTCCCATTGCCTTTTCCTGCTGGAATTCACATGCTGCCCTCAGCTCTACTGCTGTCTTCACCTGACACATGAGGAAGAGTTGCTACCTCCCTCCTTCTTGCCTTTGCTCCCCTCACTTCCCCCTTTCCCCCACTCTTCCACACCCCTGATGGATGCTCACTTTGCTCCATCACATAACCAGTCCCTGCAGGACACCTGAAGGACTCTTTCCCATCTCTCCATAATGCTGTCTCGGGGACTCTGTTGTACATAATTTACTAACAGGCAAGGTGAGAAAGACCATCTCAGCCAAACCACATTCTCCTCTTGCGGAGGCAGAAGGTGTACACTTACTGCTGACTCTGTATACCCGTAGGCTTCGCCTGACCTGAAATCTCAGGAAAAATGGTTTCGGTCAGAATTTTTCCTGTAGGCAGCAGATATTGTGAAGATGAGCTCATTATGTTAATGAGTGAAGAAGCGGACAGTCGTGTGTTTCTACAAAGCACTGTCACACTACTCCATTTATTTCTGTCTTAAAATAGAAGCTAGTGAAACAGAAACAAAGGAAGGGGGAGAACAAAGCTCAGACTCTGACCCAGACAGCATTTAAGTCATTGAGAAGTGGCTGACTGACTTGAATGGGCTTTCGCAGGGATGAAGGAACCATGACTACAGAACCGAAACAGCTCCAAAGTCATAGGGCATGATCACCTGCCACTTCTGGCAAGTAGGACTGTACTTCACGAGGTGATCAGGCTCTACGTATAATAGAGCAGGACACATTCTTTCTTCCCACTGCTCCTGCTGGGAAGATATTCCTGAGCTTCACAGCTCTGATAAAAATGTTCTCCCAGTTTCCAGTTTAAACTCATTGTTAATGAGCATACAGCAAGGCATTCTGATGTCAGTATGGTTTAAGTAGCTGTCTTCCCTCCTGATATTTACTCCTGCTCTTTGGTTATAGATAGGATTTGATTTGGAAAGCTAAACAAGCTTTTCTGAAGCAAGGCAAGTCCTTTAGTCTCTTGCAATAGAATAGGCTCTCTTGCTCAGGCCCTTCCTTTCCCTTCCTTCAATTGCTCTTGCTTGAGCAAGGAATGAGATCCTCAGTGTCCAACATTTTCATCTAGAAGCTTTTTTGCTGTTCACGAATCCAAAAAGAAAATGAGTTTTAAGCTGCTTGTTTTATTAAGGTTCCTTAATAGCCTTATTATCCACCTCCTCAGACTTCCACTGGCAGGTACTGCTATTCAGCAGACTGGAGAATGAACAGAGCTAATTGCCTGGAAGACAAAACCCACAAATAATGCAAGGTTGCGTGAGCTGGTTCATTAGTGAGTTTCCTCTTCACTTCCTCAGTGTAAGTCAAAGCTCTGGGCTGGTGATGCACATCATTTTTTGGTTCCTGGGGATGATTCAGTGAAGGTGGTGGGAAATATGCTACTGGAAGGAAGCATAGCTTTCATTTACTGACTGGATGTACCAGATTCTCAGCTACTTTGTGTAATCAGATCTGCTTCTTTGGCTAAATCACGCTATCACTTTAGGTTTAAAAAATATGTGAAACCTTGTTTCTCACCCCAGCAATTTTCTGCCTTTTCTTCATCTACTAGAAAAGATAACACGCTTTCCATTTTCCTTTCAGGCACAGACAGGAAAGCATCTTCTGTGCTGGTTTATTTGAAAGAAGCATTTGTAACTGACTGTCTCCTCTTACTGTCCCCTCTTATCAACTGCCCTTTTCATACTAGTCACTAAAATCCCAAATCACCTCAGAAATACACCGCTGAATGAACTACCTCCATACCTGAACTCTTCTGACGTCTTCCCTTCAAAGTCTTCCTTGATGAGACCGCACACAGGCAGGATGACCCTGTGTGAACCACGATGATAAGCTGCCTCTAAAGAAACTAAGCAGACCAAAGCTTAGGACCAGCAAGACCAGGATGAAAGTGTCACCATGTGCCCTGCCATGACTGAGAGTCTTCCTAGATCTTTTCCTCTGGTAGAAACCAAGGCCCAGAGGAGCTGTGACGCGGGGAGGGGGCCAGGCTGCGGGCACTGTGCTCTCATGCTGATACCTAGTCAGGCTGTAGCTGGGATGTACCCTTGAGGGCAAGACAGTGTTTTTGCATCCCACACCTGAGTTGCAAGTCTCAGGTCCGGAGCTGCCAGGCAGCTTTTCCTCATTCTAAGAAGAAGCATCCTCTCTGCTATACAAACCCTACAAAGCAGCAAATGCGCATCCCTTGTTGGGATCTCTCTGTTTAAGGGCCTCCTGTTTAGAAGCTGATGAAATGGTTGGAGGTTTCTCAATATGAGCTCTGCTTTTCTAAACTGAACCATCCTCTTAGCAAGACAAAGAATTAAAAATTCAGCTGCACTTATCAGCCCATCTTAAAAAGCATGTTGCTAAAAGGCTGAGAAGCCAAATTAGAGTATCTGACCACAGACAGTCACTCCAAAGAGTGGTGTGCTCAGATACACACGTCCTAAAACTCCCAGAAGGTACTGGACTGAACAATTCTTCATATAACCTTTACAAATAAATAGAGAGAGGTCAAGAAACTCACAAAATCTGAACTGTTTGTCAGAATGTATTTATTTTCAAGGGGACAAAATGAAACAATTACTCGGCAATGAAACAGCAGCAGTAGTGATGAACCTGTTTCCTCAGTTCTAATTACATAGGCTCCAAAAAGATGTAAGCTCTGTTCCCTGAAAAGCTAATTATCCTTAGCAAGAGCACTTTCTGCATTACAAAGAACTTAATCTCTACAGTAAAAAGTGAGCTGAAGGAAATGTATGTTTTTCCCACAGGAAAAGGCATTTGCTTCAGAATTTTTAACCATAAATATTAGAAAAGCTCATTTTGTCCCCTTGAAAATAAATACATTTTGATAAACAGTTCAGATTTTGCAAGTTTCTTCACCTCTCTCTATTTAGTTATTCATTACAAGGACCATTTTAATCCCTTCCAGATTTTTCAGAAGACATCACTTCTGATTTTCTATCTAAAGTTAGCTACTCATTACCTTTAAAATACCTTAATAAATGCTTTAAAATGACTTATAAAAGGACTTTAAAAAAAAATAAGGTCCTAAAACTCCAAAAGGTACTGGACTGAACAGTTCTTCATATAACCTTAATATAGTAATAAAAATTAATGAAAAAAAAAAGAAGAAAGACTCCGAGTACATTGCTGTGTTACAGTCTGTTGCCTAGAAGAACTCTTTTACAGCACATACAGACAGTCTTTCATCTCTGTCACAGAGATGCTGAAGGGACAGCAGCTATGCCCCCTCCCAGTGCTCAAGTAGAGTTCCTCCCAAAGCCCAGCTCCTCCACAGCCACCCAAGAGCATGGCCAGGGGCTGGAAACTGCTCAACTACTGCTCAGCCCTGGCACTGTGCTTTTAATGGAAGCTCGTCACGTTGTGCTGCGCCTTTCTGCTATCAGGGCATGTAAGGTGATCTCCGGCTTTAGCCAGCGCAGACTTAGAAACCCATTCTATTCTTACTGGCAGAGAAACGCCGGTGAACGCATGTAAGATTTATTGCAGATCATTAATTCACTTCTATATGAGTGTGCAGAAAGGTAAGTGGGATAATGGCCTAGTTTGCTGTGAGACAGGCATACAGCTAATTTACTGCGCTTCAGATGACAGGTTATGATGTTTACAACCAGGAGATTCTAGTACTATCTGTGGGGCTGAAGATCCTCCAAGCTGGCAGCCAAGCAGCTGAAGGAGGGAGCTGTGGGAAGATAAGACAGTCCTGTTTTGGCTAAGAAAGAAGGAGAAGAAGAAAGTAGAAGAAGAAGAAAGAAGGAAGAAGAAAGAAGAAAGAAGAAGAAAGAAGAAGGAAGAAGAAAGAAGAAGGAAGAAGAAGAAGAAAAAAGAAGAAAGAAGAAGAAGAAAGAAGAAGGAAGAAGAAGAAGGTGGTAGAAAATGAATCTCTGATTTTCAAAGGTATCTATTAGAAGTGCAGTTATGATGTTCACACAATATTTTAGACATGACAAAGCATTTATCTGCACCCTCCTGTGACTAAATCCCTTTGCCAGTGTTCTTACTTGCCGAGAAAGAGAGCAACAGGAATCTTGAAATATTCAGAGTTGCACTGATTTTGTAAAAAATTCAGTTTTCATCTCCTGAAAACGTTTCTTTCTGACATCTTCTAAGGAAATGCTTTGATATTTGGAAGTTATGCTTTAAAATAATAAAAGATGTACAACGAGGCGCATCTTTTTAAGCCAAACAAAGCATCTCTTCCTTTCAAGATGACTTTTTTTCATTATAAGATTTTCAAACATTAAATTGTAAAATCAACAGGTACTAAATTAAATGTGTATTTTCACAAAGTCCCAGAGACTGTATTGATATTTATGTTTCTAACTCGCTTGGCTTAGTGGAAAATCTATATCCTCTTTCTAAGCAGTTCAGAGATGGAATATTGCTTAGAGAAGTGCTGATGTTAGTTCATTAGAGTCTTGTGACTGACGGCCTAAAGCTGAACATGTGGTACATTTTACACTTAAAAAGTAAAAAATTACCCACACATTAATAGAATTTCCTAAACATTCTTTAAGGAATATCCCTTCCATCACTATTATCGTACCTCTTTATTGAAGACAAAGCCCATGAGTGTTTAAAATGAGGACAATTTTGCTACATTATGAATAATGATTATCAGCTTTATTGAGGATAAGACTTTGCCACCTTATATTAACTACTTGAGAGGAATAATAGAATTAACAAGGCTTCCTCTTCTCTGAGGAATCTGTAATTTGATTTTAAATTACCATTTTTATTTTTTTTTAAAACTTATGAGCCAGAGGCTGACTAAGTGGCTGGAATCTGGAATAACATTTTTAGTGTGGTATAGATGTGGGACAGGTTTGTGCTGAACAGGATGCTCTGAGGCCAACAGGAGCTCTGCACCAGACTCAACTGGGAAGCATGCTCCGAAGTTCAAGGCTGTTTCCTGGTGCCTTGGCTGGATTCTGCCATGGAGCAGGGTATAACATCCAGAATATTGCCAAAGTCATCAAGGAAAAGATGAGCAGCACAGAACTGGTCATCGACTAAACATTCGTTTTAGTTTTTGTTCAAGCATAAGCATGATAAATATGTCAATATCAGAACAACCAACTAGAAATGGAAAATAAAGATCCTGAACCCATCTCATCATTCTCCTGTGTTCCTGTCACTATCAAATGTTCTGGAGCTGGAAGTCAGCTATAAGCAAGAGCTACAGAGCACGAACTGATATTTTTTTTTTTTTCTTTTTTTTTTCCCCACATGAATGCTCATCAGAATGCCCAGAATATCTCCACCCCTGGCACTCGAATTCCAGCAGAATGCCAGAGGGCTAACAGCAGATGGAGGTCAACCTGTTTGTAAACCTGCTGTGGGTTTTCTCGTGTCTTTTACAAAGACTGAATCAGAATTCAAAGGAAACTGCAAAAGCCAGTAGTCATTGGCTGACATTTTGAAGGCAGGAGTATCCACACAGTATAGTATTTTAGAACCTGAAAGTAGAAAAGCTTATTCTCAGTCTCCCATAAAACTGATTTTCAGAGGTGTATGTACTTTCATCCTGCCCTTGCGGTTAGGAGATAGCCGCAGCTCGGAAATTCAGGAGAGGGGATTGCGTCTTGGGCATGAAACGTGCAAGAAATGAACATTTAAAATGCAGGTTCAGCAAGAGATCCCAGCAGGGCTGGATTTGAAACCTATTTACATCAATTCCCAATTCCAAAACACATCTGTGAGACGGTTCTTCTCACTTAACACCAAGGGTTTAGAAGCGAGCGTGTGATGGATATACCTCAGCAAGGGTTATGGAAAGCCTTCCAGAGAGGTCAGCTTCTGGGCTTAGCAGTCTTGAGACTGTTCCTTTGAGCAGCAGGGATTATCAAACATCTCCAGATACTCCCTGCAAAGATGCAGCTCCTTTGAGCCGCAGGGATTATCAAACATCTCCAGATACT